>JAMPIV010011651.1:0-15000 GCA_024509875.1 Oreohelix idahoensis | reverse complement strand
GTGTAATTCTATTGGTTCTTTGAGAAGACATACAAAGACTATATCTACTGTTCCTTCAGCCACGTCGTATATCAGACGACTGATATGAGGTGGGGGCTGGCAACTTCATGGTGTAAACCTTACAGAAACCACAGCAGCAAGGTTACCTAGACGCTTTGGTACGGGCTTCATGGAAGAGAAACTCCAGGCTTAATAGGCAGCACACCTTTTAGACGCCCCCCCCCCACCCCCCACCCCCCTTGCACTCATTTACGGCATCGTTATCGATGGGAGTGAAGTGCTAGAGACTTCACATCGTTGTCCGTGTGCTATGAAGATGATCTCTGAAAACCAAAACAAAACTAAAAAGCCTGAAGGTAAACATAAAGGTTGTCCTATAGCAGATACTGCCGTAGGGGAGTAAAGTGCTAGAGACTTCACTATACTAGTTCCAGCATCGAGAGGTGGGGTGACAAGTTATCTAACTTAAGAGCAAAGTTAGGTACCCATTTACAGCTGGGTAGACTGGAGCGTGTCGTTCCTCATGTTAGAAATGAAACAATCAACTTTCTTTGGACATGTTATCTTCTTCTGTCTTCTTCTACGTTCGTCCTGAAAAGGACGTTGGTTGCGTTGTGTCGCCGTTTACAGCGAAGCTGCGATATCAGCGCCTTTCGGCCCGACACATCCGACTTCGGCACGGCATTTTTTGGGACCGGGTTTGCCTTCCCTCTTCGATCCCTACTCACTCAGCCAGACTGCAGTGATGCAGCCTGTTTCCAGGACCACCACCTGGAGGTGGAGTAGGGTCTTGGTCAGCTCTGGTTCGCTGACCCTGACGCAAGCAGTCTAGCTATGGGTCGCTGACTGCATTTATCACTGTTGACGCGTCTTGGGGTCCCGTGCAGGTTATAAAAAGAAAAATGCTGGACTATATCGGGATAACAGGAAAGTTTGTGAAGGACAGTGAAATAGGGGACGACAAAGATAAACAATACTGCACCATGTGACGTCATGGCATGGTCAGAAATCGACAACAGAATTGATAAATAGTACGGGAGACAGGAAGCTGTGCAGATACATGATTGCCTACGCCACCAGGCAGGGTACTTGAAAAAGAAGAAGAAGTAACTTTGGATCCTTGCTGGACCAAGTTTAGTGAAGTCTCTAATACGTCACTGCCATACGGAAGTATCTGCTTTGGGCCTACTTTTTCTAACTTCTGGTCATCAGATTACCAGGCCTACCTTAATATACATGGCAACTAATCCGGCATAAACATGTTCCAGAGTTTACGTACCTGAAGCATATTTACATACCTGAAGCATATTCCACACTTGTACGCATTGCTGAGGATAGAGAGCAGTGAAGGACCCTGTCTGCTATTGCTTCCACCATGGCACCCCTGCGACCCATGACAAGTTGAGATGATGATGATTTACACAACATGAACGACTTGAAACAAGATATAAAAACGCCAGTGCAGTGACATACCAACTGTCTTATTCTTCTTTGGTCCTTAGCTGCTGACTGTCAAAGCAGTCAATGGCCATCACGCCTGGTGGCGTCCTATAGGACAACAACAAACTGTTTCCACTTTGCTCGATCGCCGTCCATCCTTCGTGCAGTGTCCCAGCTCTGGTTCATTCTTTGCATCTCGGCCTCCACAACTCTCAGCCAAGTTGCTTTTGGTCGGCCTCTCTTTCGCTTTCCTTCAGGGGTCCATAGCATTGCGGTTCTTGTGATGGCATCAGGGTCTCTTCTGAGGACGTGGCCAATCCAACTCCAGCGTCTGCCAACTATAATGGTGTGTATTTTCTCTTGATTGTTCCGAGTAAGCAGATCTTGGTTGGTGATAATATTCGGCCAAACGATTCGGAGAATTTTCCGGAGGCAGATTGTGTGGAAAGAGGACAATTTCGACATTTCCTTCTCTGTTACTCTCCAGCTATCCACACCATAGAGAAGCAGAGAAAGTACACAGCTCTCATATAATCTTAATTTGGTGTTTGTGCTGTACTGAGGTTACCAACTGTCACACCTACTAAAAGATCAGAATATCCATCAGCTGATAAATAATACATTATGTTCCTCTGAATTCGGATATACACTTTGAGGACACAAGTTGATAGCACTACAAGGCAGTTCTTACTGATATAAATACTACATTTCATTGCCAATAGCACTACATTATACATGCGAATAGTTTTACACTACCCAGTAGAATACCGATAGTTCGTTTTCACCCTGGGCCCACAAGAACTGTTTGCTCAATTATCAGCGGCCGATGTCCATATGGCATTTTGTATCAAACTAAATAGGATCTTAAAATGTTTGCCCGGACTTGGGACTGACTGGTCAATACAGAACCCTATTATTCTGAACTTGGCTTCCATTAACGCTAATATCTGGCCAAATAAAGACAAACACTGAAAAACCTTTGAACTGTTTGAGTCACGTCTGTTAGTTAATACCGGGTTGCCGGATTGTTAAATTTGAATGCGCGTGTATTAAGAAGTTTGGCAGTTAGCATGTCAAACAGTTTGCTCTAATGTGTATTAAACTACAGACTTGATCGTCTGTCTGTAATTGAAGTTGATTAGAATGAACTTGGAGACCACGTCTAGATCTAATGGGTTCCAAGGAAACTTGTAGGGCGTTTTTGTGTTTTTCTCTATATCGTAAAAAGTTGGAAGCTGTTGATCTAGATCAGGGGTCGGGAACCCGCGGCTCGCGAGCCGCATGCGGCTCTTTGAGCCATCTCGTGCGGCTGTCGGCTCTCTACTACTTAACTCTTAGTGAATGAGGGATACCTGGTGATTTTTTTTTTTCATGCGGCTCTTTAATTTGTTAAAATGAAGGCAAAATTAAATATTTGGCTCTTTGTCATGGACAGTTTCCCGATTGTCACAGATGGAAAAAGTGCAGCAGTAACCATCCACTTTTGCCACTCCCTATCTAGTTTATAATTTTTTGCTACATGAACGAAGGATTCACCAGTGCAATTAACACGTGCGCCATCTGGCAATTAAGCCCTATGTGAAACAGACAGCGAAGCGCGGAGCATGGCGTAATAGATTCTTCTCAGGGGAACACACGATATTCAGTGTGAGACGGACCTTGGATTGTAAAACTTTCAGGGGAATTAATTGCGTAGCTGATATTTGGCAAGGCAGAGATGATGAAAGTCAAGCCAGAGAGGCAGAGGCGGAAGAGGTGGTAAAATTACCTTTGATTCAAGAATTGAACGGCAAATTGGCTCGGGTCTGGCAGTAGGTGTGACTTTCGCATTAAAGAACGATAGAACGGAATTTATCAATATATACCAAGTCTCTCCGATAGCCATGATCAGTTGCATAGAAATCTATCTGAATTCACTAGCTCGTTATCTTAAGATTTCTCGTACAGAGTAAAAATTATTAGATTTTCGTGGAGTGTTTCATTTTTCTGATTGCGGTAATTTATATACTAGCTTTAAAGTGATTTAGTGTGCTTAAAGTTTTCATTATATTTCACTGAGATTTTCTGTGCTAATTAAATAACTTATAGCTAAATTTTCAGCCGTAAAGTAAATTTAATTACTCGCTATTTCCCAGTAAGAGATGTTTTAAATTGACTAGTTAGTTAGTTGCTTATCCTTTACTGGATGTGGCAATCAACCCCAGCTTTTATTGGCTGTTTGTGATTTTTCTAGGCAATTTTTTCATTCAGTAGTTTGCCATTGCTTTCTGAACGGTACGGCGCTTATACCATTGTTAAAAATCCTTACAAAAGAAGTTAGAAAAATCACCATACAAGCAGAATTAAAGCAAGGTTATGTTGGACATTCCTAGTTTGCATATATGCGGTACAGAGAAAGTGCATATGGCCGACGCCAGTTCTTTTCGTGGAAAAGCTTTACGGGGATTCAAATAGCCTCAAACTGACTACTGCTTTCTTTGAGAACATTCAAGTGGACGTCTGAGAGTGTACAAAGAAGAAGGACAAGACGGACATTCAAGCTAAAACGAGAATTTTTTATTTGCTTTTCAACTTGTTCGGCATATTTTGTGAGCTAGAGGTTTATAGGGGTGCTAGGCTTCTTAAGCTCAATTGGCAGAGTCGGTAGAGCGTTGATCTCTCGCGACAAAGATGCCGGTTTTGATTCACGCTACCGACACGCTCCAGTCTTCCCAGCAGTAAATAGGTACCTGACTTTGAGCTAGGGAAGGAAAAGGCATCGAGGACGAGAACTGGTCACCCCCACCTCTCGATGCAGGACTTAGTATGGTGGTCTACAACACTTCAGTCCCCTACGTCAGTATTTGCTGTGGGACTTCATTATCTCTATTCTACTCTTCATGTCTGAGATACATCTTCTATCCGATGTTCTTAACGTCCTTAGGTATTTGAATCTATTGACTTGTTTTAAAATCTCGAAGGTCAAATGTGGCTAAGAAGTATGGCGTTGTGACATAATTTATGCGCTCTCTTCTCCTCTCCGGCAGTATTGAACTACATTTGTTGTGTGTACTGAATTATGTGCATTATTCTGTTGTTAGCACTCTCTTTTTCCCTACTGTCATTGTTCACGTTTCACGCTTCGATGCATGACAGGGCCAGATAAGCGTATCGGCCATCCCTGAGAGATTAATTGAATCCTTAAAACGTGATAATACCACATTGACTCCAGGTAAATGCGAGCATGAAGTGTTTGCTAAGATTGCATACTTACTTCCGACTCCACATGTAAAATGTAAGAAGCTGTAACGTAAACATTGACAACATTTGTCGTATGTAGCAGCTCCATATACGAAGAAAGACTGTTTGAAATAATTTTCAAACGCAAGAGTCCTACAGACTACTGCATGAGGAAACGTTTTCATAATTTGAACTTTAAATGTATTGGCTGGCATGTGAGGCACCAATAAACATTCACGCGATTGGAAGATTTGCCAGAACACCATGCAGGAAGCGTGGGCCGAGAGCTACGATATAACGTAGAACATCTAGCTTACCACACTTTATTCCTGAAGTCGTCAATGTAGACAGCTTTGGACCTTGCCACAGAACAAAATAAATTCAGGATTCTGAATTTTTAGGAACGGAAAAACATATTAGAGCATCTTTTATCCGCTGTAAAAGTAAGCTCGCCAATATTAATACGGAACCGGATTACAACAGAAAGTACTCTCAGAGGAATTCTAACATAATAGATAATATCCCAGACGTGTGTTCGAGGCATTTGTGTTAAGTTGCCAAGACTATTTACACGAGCAAGACATCTACGATTTGTCTAGTTACTAGGTTGGTGGTACGGATTGGAGAGACCATTTGAGATTCTACACGCGTTACCAGCTGTATTAGTCGTATTAGTCTGTGGTTCGAAGCTTGAGATCGACACGTGAAACCTACCTCCCACGGGTGGTGAAGATCCCTGCCTTGACTGGAAGCGGTTCCCTCCAGAATCCTTTGGAGACGTGCCCTTGCTACAGAGACGAAGTGGCGGAACCAGCAGCACTAGCATTTCAGCACTTTGGAAGCTAAGTTATAAGTTTAGTAGGCCACATTAAAAGAATATATTTTCATCTCCCAAGCCGAGATCTATAATGACTCATAATTTCTCATAATTACCATTTCATATTTATTTACGAGTACATTTGTTTCAAAGTAATTGATCATTAAATTTGTATATGTTGATTTTGACAAATTCATTGTTGAATTAATCATTACAAAGAGAAAGGTATATGTATGATCCAGAATCTCTAGTATATATTCATTAATATATATATATATATATATATATATATATATATATATATATATATATATATATATATATATATATATATATATATATATATATATATATATATATATATAGAGCTAATAAAAGGAATTTCGCTGGGGGCTTGAACGAGTAAATCATTTCTATCCATCTTCACAAAAGGCGGTGGGTCAGATACAAAGTTAACGTGCTATGACTCATTCAGCATTGTTTTTGACTTTTGAAATATCTTGTAAATACTCCCTCCAGGTAGAAGCATCATTATCCTTCTATCTACAACTCTGCCAACTCTTGTGTCCAGGTAGACACCTTTGAAGACCCACATTAGATACTTTAAGTTTTGGCCACTGTTGGACCACTACGGCAGAGCATGGGAAGGCAACCCACGACTGGAGTACGCCTCTATTTCTAAAGGTACCAGGATCGACCCAAGTACAGGGAATATATTTCAAGGAAATTTTGTTCAGAACCAGTGGTTTTTAATTGTGACGTGTAATGGAAAAACAGTCTACAGTAATCTGACAGCCTGTTGTAACCTCCTAGCTGCTCTGTGATTTGCTAGCTAAAAACATGCATTATACTGTCTGTCTTCACTTACACAGCTACTCTTTCGTCACGCCTCTTTTCTTGTAACACGAGCTAAAACAGTGTTTACAAACTTCGTGACCTGTCAGTCATAACAGGAACACAAATCAGGTTTGTTTACCTCGTCCACTCACGCGAGCTTCATCTGTCAATCATAATACCTCTCAGACAGATAGCACGTGAGAAAGACGAAACACAGACTCTTTTGAAGTTTTACACAGGGAAAGTTTATAATGACCTGTGCTCTTTGATCTCGAGACACGGAAATTTAAAGAGTAACCCGTTAGCCATAAGTAAAACCTGTGATGTCGGTCAAAATCGCCAGACGAGAGATTCTGGTAGCCGAATCATTAACTTTCATCTTGAGCGCTAGTTTCTGAATTCTTCGTTCTCACGGTAGCGTGAAATTAATAACATTAGAGATCAGAGCAATTTAATTATACGTATATACTGATGTTTTCTTAACCCAACTATCAGAAGTCAGTCAGAATTTTGAATATTCTTGCGCGCAGTCCTAAAACCCAATTCTTGTGGATATGGTGTATCATTGATTCGTGAAGAAGTTTCATTCTGAATTTTCTGGTAAAAGGATAATAGTGCTAATGATTTTAAAAAAGTTATAGCTTAACATTTATTCTTCACTTAGATTTTTCTCATTAGTAAAATGAGTGAAATAAAGTAACGCGTAGCGATTTCATACCAGACATTTAATTAAAATGTTAAATCACGCCACCTTTACCCACATACCTTAGACGGTAATTAGGTTAACAGTGTAGGCAGACGCGACACTTACTCTCTACAGAAGAGAGATAAACCCGACGGTTTAGCTGACCGGAAGTATAGGCATTAAAGCGAATAATAGTGGGAGTATAGAAATACACGTTATATTTCATTTTGTATATTTGTTACTTTAGTGTCTATTATTTTAATACCATACGACAAAACTAACAGAAGCCGACAATTTAATAGCTATTTAATGACAGGCGATAATTGTTAAGGGAGCGCGTATGGAGAAATTAAATAATAATTAACACTGTACGCTGACCGCCGGCGCGAGCAGGAGCGGGCGAGTTAACATAACTCAGCCCGACTGAACTCAGCCGCCAGCGACATCTGCTAGCGTGTAAGCGTAAGGAAACACCGTGTGCCTATAAACCTAGTCAGGACTGACGGAGTGGAGAAGAGATCATCTTGTCCCCGTCTGTATGTATACATAGTAGTAGCATTTTTCTCATAAATGTTTTCTTATATTCTTCGCCGACCTGATCACAAGGGCGTCCAGCGGTCTTCTTCTGTTTGTTACTTTTCTCCGGTACTTGGCTTATGCGTTACCAATCTCATTTAGAAACGTTCTCTTGCCACATGGTATTTGAGAACAATAAAATTTAACCACTGGACGTACCAAATCCAGATTTATATTTTTTACCAGCAACAGTGGTGTACATATAACATTATTTTTGTTCCCGACTCCTGACAGTCGTAATTCCAGTGGAGTATCTCCCTAGATATATACGCTGTGCAGAATCAATGCTCTAACACAGAGTTGGCGGATAAAAGAACCATCATCATCACCTGTAACAAATTTTTAGCAACTAGATGTTTCCCAATACTGGAAGTATTTTCCCCGTGAAAGGGTGAACCTCAAGAACTCTCACAGTTTTAACTATTTGTAGTAACACTTATATCCAAGAGAAGCACCATATTAGGCTTTCACCTCACTAGGTAGTTCTGGGGATGAACTGGGGCTAATTTGGATCTGCGACAACTGGGGAATATTAAGTGAAATAGATAATATATTCATGGACTAATTCTATTACCAAGGAATATTACAGACCTACCATACCAGGCAATTAGGTAAGAGTGTAAGAGTGGCACTGTTTGAGAGAGTGTGTGAGTATTTTCCTTGTTTATTGGAAACTATCCATGTATCTGATTTGTCTAAATTTTGTTTACTTTACTGTGTCCCATAGAGTACCAATACTGTTCATTCTGTAACAGAGTGGTAACCGTCAACCTTTGGGTTAATAATTTTGGGTTTTTCCTCCATTTATAGAATGTGTGATTCCTGTATACACACAATAGGATCTTCGCCAGTGCTACGGAGTTCATACACTGTGCTAACATACTCCTTGTGTGATCTAAGGGAGGAAATCGGAGTATGATGGAGTTGTTCGTGTGCAATGAAGATTGTTCTTAAAACCAAACCAAAATTTGGATGTCTCCTATTGTTGGACAGACATCGAAATATGATATTTTTTGCAGATGCAAAGTTACAACAAACATACAACAAACATACAACAAAATTTTGGTATATTCAAACCAGTAGTTAATGGGCGTAATCATCTCTCTGCCCAGTTGTCAACCATTCTCGTGTCTATTGTCAGCCCTTTAACAAACAAACAATAAAACAGCACAAACCCCAGTGCTATGTTGACCCGCACTGTTTCGCGGGAGGTCGCTTTTTTTTGTGGGTGCATTATTGCCGTAACACCGGGTACATGCAGATGATAATGCAAAATTCTTTGTTGTGGCCTGGCAACAGAAACAAAGGAGAACGCACTGACATTGGCGAAGTTATTAATTGATCTGTTTATGTCCGCGACTTATTCAAAGGCTACAATACCTGCCACACATTTTTTTTTTCTGCAACTTTGTGTTGGCTGAACCTTTACTAGCACGAGACAGGGTCAGATCTGCCCACCACTAAGGCAACAACTTCTTGGCTTTACATTCTAACATTCTGATGTGGTAATTTCTACAACTTTGTATTCTACGATAGGACACATTAGTAGCAATATAAGGCTGTTCTTATTCTGAAATTCCCACGGTAAGACGGGTAGGGGGAGACCAAAGAACACATGGAAAAGAGAAATGGAGAAAACATGAATGGGGATGATGAAAAACCTTGAGATGACAGAACGGGACAGGGAGACTTGGCATAAGTTTGTTGAAGACCTTGTTAAAGAACGAATATTGAAATGTTCTGTATTGTTGCCACACATAGCCTTATTGCCATTTACTTTTGAGGAAATATGTCTCTCTGTGGTAACTCATGTTTTTGCACGGGTTTTAACTTATATTGAACACTGCATATTTAATACGTCACCGGTTGTCAATGACGTAACACGTTTGCACTAATTTATTCTAACGGCTAATATTCGTGGCCTTTTCGTTACTTCAAGTCGTCTTAGTAAGACGTGTTTTTCAAGCTCCAAGTATTGCGGAGGAAGATATTTATTTAAGTGGCATAACTAACTTCGGAGGCCGCCACTATGCATTTCTAAGATGGTCCTGAACTTATATAGAAGTTCCACCTCTTATCGAGTAAGAGAAATCAAGTATTTGTATATTCATGTCGTCTGGTCCACATCACTTGGGTGATCATCGTTCGTATGCACCTCTAGCACACCGGCCAGGACTGAATGATTGAGACGAGACCATGTATGCCATGTATATGCATTGAATATGAAGATGTTTCCTTGATGTAAAATAAATGCTGAAGAAGATATATCGTGGACCCTCTACCCGACGTCTTGTGTTATTCGGCCAGTGACGTTCTGTGACGACCATACCCGTCTCCATTCGTGTTTGTCAGCATGATGAGTGAACGTTTTGTGATTCTAAGTTCTACTCTAAACCAAACTACAAAGACAATCACATGCAACAGACCTATGCTCATTGGGGAGCTGAAAGATAAGGATGATGTACCTTACCTTACAACTTGGTCGTTCTAATTTAACTAATGGAAACCAACTATCAGTTGAAAGTAATGAAAGTACAATGCGTACATAAATGAGAAGACAGACACCTGCCCAAAAAGGAGGAAACGAAATTCAAATTCAATACAGGACAACACATCAAGAGATAAAAACAATAATACAGATTAATATCAGAATAACATGACATAGAGATCACTCAAAATTATGGGATAGCCTATGCGCTAACTAGAGTTGGGACATTACAGAAAGAGTGGCCGCCGATCAAGCAAAATGGTAACAGTTTGTTGCAGCCCTACAGGACACCACCAGGCGTGACGGCCACAGGCTGCTTGGTCGGTCAGAGGTTAAAGATCCAAGAATTAGAACACATACGCTGGTGGGATCTACTTTAGATTGCTGACCTCCTCTCTAAAAAATCTACTTTGATAACGTCATGTCTGTTTTTTTTTTCTTTCGTTTCTGGTTTCAAAATATTTGGAATAAATGCAGCTTTTGCCTCTGCCGGATGATTTCCATTCTGCAATTCCAACAATAGCCCCGTGCAGGTCCCGGGGGTCTCTGGAGAGAGAAAGGAAGAATCGGACAACTGCATCTTCAAGAATATGTATCGAGACAGTGAGAACTTTTCCAAAGTGTTGGCCTAGAAGGCAGACGTATGTGTTAATCGTCTGAGGACTTAGCGTCCTGTAATATTAGCCATAGTGGCTGATGGTTGTGTTCCAGTTCGGGAACTGTTATTAATTGTGCAAGCCTGCGGAGGCAAAGTATTATGTGCACCGTGAGAGAACTGGACGTTCTCTGTGTTTGCTGATGTGGCAAAGTGAAGTATTCCTGACTATTGGGAATATTAGTCATTTTAAGTCAGGGGTCAGCTGACTGTACGTGTCTAACGGCCATGGTGAATATGGGTCTGGTTTAAACGTCTTGATAGAAAATGAAGCTTGACTGGAAGCTGCATGTCTGTATCTGATTGTATATCTCTTCATTGACATGCCATGTTCATCGTGAGAATCTTCATTATAAATATGCAGAACCGTTGGCCAGTGTTAAAGACTGTTCAATAGAGTTAAATCGAGTTTGCCACGTTCAAGTTACGTTTACAATACAATTCGAATTATCATACATGAACCCGAAGAGAGCTCAAAGTTTACAGCAAATGTCTACAACACTCAGAATAAAGACTTTGTTTCTGCACACATGAACTCTTAACACTAAGGAATTATTATTATTATTATAATTAATTGCCATAAAAAAGGAAAAGGTAGTCACATACATATACTGCCATGGGAGCCGTTTCCTCGATGCCTTTTCCGTCCCTAACTCACAATCAGGTACCAATTTACAGCTCGGTAGACTGGAGCGTGTTGGTACCGTGACTAGAACACAGAACCTTTACCGCGAGAGACCAGCACTCTAACCACTCCGTCAATCAGCCGCTCATAAATTGCCACATGGAACAATAAAAACAAGGAACAAAAACAACGTGCCGGAAGCATTAACAGAAATTTAACTATCAGCTCAACGAAATGAAGGTACAGTGGATACAGAAATGAGAAGACACATCCGCCCAACCAGGAGGAAACGGAATTCAAATTGAATACAGCACAACACATGAAGAGATTAAAAAACAAGAATCAAGAATAACATCAAAGTAACATGACATAGAAAACACCCACAATTCTGATGTAATAGAAGCATACTACTCATTACTGTGAAGAGATCCGGTGATAATCTTTGAAGTCAGAACTTGTCACTGCAGGTTTTAATACCATTTGTTCAACACATTAACTATTGGACAGACAGAAATAAGTCCCCATTTGGGGAAACAAGCAAAACATCGGACAGAATGAAATAAGTCCTCATGTGAAGATACAAGCAAAAGAATGTAGAGACTGAAATTAGTCTTCATGTGAGGAAACAAGCAAAACATTGGAGAGACTGAAATTAGTCCTCATGTGGCAAAACAAGCAAAAAATTGGACAGACAGAAAGAAGTCCTCATGTGATGAAACAAGCAAAAAATTGGAGAGACTGAAATTAGTCCTCATATGGGGAAACAAGCAAAACTATCTAAAACTAAAACTTAAGTGTCACGAGATGGATTTTCGGGGCGACCTCTTTCCGATCTCTCTCTCACTACGGCAGTAATCAGTTACATTTTTGTACTGATTTTATTTGCGTGATTTTTCATGGTCGCATCAATTTCTTTCTGTTTGCTTTGTAGCAGAGAGTTTGTTTGTTCAAATATTTGACACTCCTTATTGATGGTAAACACATCACATTTGCAAGGAGCGGCGGAGGTAACATCAGGCAAGTTGGTAATTCTTATGTACCAAAGCTTGGCCGCTACAGATTAGCCCTACAATCGCCAGCGTGTTTGCTTAAATCGTTGATAAAGGCCAGAGGCGGGACAGATAACGAGATTACCCGTCTGCTTATAGCTTACTTTCTGATAAAGTAATAAATTTGTTACGTCTGAAACACATTTGTCGTATGAGTTTACAGATGTGTTGGTGACTTCGCCTGCTATGGCATCGGATGTTTTACGGAAGACTTTACCTCTACATTTTGTTCAAAGTTTTTCCATGTCAGGAGTATTTTGAAATCACTTCCACCCCACATTTTGTTTGAAAGGATTGGCACTTTTTTAGCTTCGTGACAAGCAGATGCGGAGGCAGGACAGTAAATATAACCTGACGCTTCAGTCAGTGAAATTTACTGTGAAGATCGTTTGCCAAGACACCAGACTTGCCAGAAGTTAGAATTCAGAAATTCCATTTTATCAGACCGGAAACCTTTTATTGGAGAATCTTGACGGACTTACAAAAACAGCCCAGGAAATCTCTTTCATTTTAATACGGAAAGCCTCTGTCTGATGAAACTGAAGGAAACACACGGAGTCAGAGAGGGAATTACAGTTAGAATTAACGACCCCAAGTAAACTTGAAATAAGGCATCTGCCAGTGCCTTTTATTCCTCAGAGCAAAAAAGTATGTGGGCCAGGATTGGCGTAACTTGTGAGTTTACTTTATATATATATATATATATATATATATATATATATATATATATATATATATATATATATATATATATATATATATATATATATATATATATATATATATATATATATATATATATATATAACCATGTGAATATTAATGTGAAAATCGCTAGTGGATGTCCCAGCAATTTGCGGCTGGCAACCTCAGCGCATAGAATGATTTCATGAACCATCACTGCACGGGATGGTGATTGTTTTATTGCTAGTTTCTTACACATAACTAAAAGCATAAAGTAAATGATGTACATATATGTAAATATCTTACAGTTTCCAAAGCAGTGTTCATAATTCACTTAAAATTAATGGAAGTTTCAAACTTTTCAAATCAGTGTAAACATTAAATGTAATTTTATATTGTAAAGCTAAATGTAAATGCTATTCCATCTGTATTATTAACTTTTTCATTTAAATGTAATGTAAAGCTAAAGCTATTCAATTAGGTACCACAAACTGATTTTTCATTTTGTTTTTACAGTGTCTTTGTTTATAGATCTTAATGGATCTCTTTAAGCCATGAAATTTCGTTTTTAAATTTTAAAAATCGGACATCAAACAACCGAGTTACAGCATTTCAAAATTGTGGGGAATTGCAAACATTTTCAAACATCTTCGCACCGAACAAATTGCCTGACTTTGCACAATCATAACTATAGTCAACAAACACTTACCAAGTCAATAATGCTTTTTGTACAAAGTCATACAAGTCCTTATTGCAGAAAAGAAACATGGGAAGTACAACAAATCAATTAAATGAATTATGGTCCATCAAAATTGACAAAAGATGCAGTAGCAAGTCTCATTGTTGTGCTCGCAAAGTGCAAATATGCATTTTCATGCACTCATAAATCAAAAACTACACACATGAAAGCTATAAGATTTATTGAGCTTAAAGAGAGCAATATATACTTGATGCTTAATTTTGTTGAGCCACATGAAATACTGAATACTATAAAACTGCATTATGTGAAAATGGATCGAAGGCTAAATTTGCAGTTCGGAAGAAAAATCTCACGAAATTCCAAATGTTGTCATAAAATCATGAATATTGCAGCTATAGAGCTGAAAACTTCCATAATAATGTAATTTGAGTTGTACAATTCAAATTGATGGTTATTTTCTTGATTGAAACAACCTTTACTGCTTAAAATTTGATTTTTATAAACAAAGAAACATTACATATTAGTCCGTGTCCAACTCACTGTCACTTGAGGTCAGCTGCATCAAAATTCCTCAAGTGAATCTCCTCTCAGGGCACTGGCTTGTTGTACTGACATCTGGCACTTGTATTGTAGCTGTCTTTTACTCACATTCTGTTCATGTAGCACAGAGAAACCAAGAGGTCACCTGTGAGAAATTTGTTGGGAGGGACGGGAAGAGGACAAATTACATGATTGTGTTATTTTATTATTAATACAAAAAATGTCGGCCAAATTATTTTTTCTTTCCCTTTGTTAATCATTAAGCATTTATTGCGGCATTAATTTTTACTGCATTTACCATTTAAATCATTATATTAATTATACAGTAGATTGTAAGTCTCTGTTTTACATGGATTATTGTAGTGGGTTTGATGGTATTGTATGATGGTGATATTACTACGTGTGATGCATGAGGTCAGCTGTGAAGGCTCCTGAGATAAAATGTAGCTGTGAATTGTCAGAAGACCCTTCTTGCTACCACTACGACCTCACACCTATCTTTTTTTAATAATGAATGTGACTACGTTAAATGTCTAGGGTAATGATATGTAATGTGTTGTGGTAGTTTTCAGACACACACACAGATATTTACTAAGTCTAATAATATTAATAAAATGTTATAATACACGGAACTAACTCAGTTGGGTAAAATTTTGATAGTAATTTTCTTACATTTATTTGTGTT
>JAMPIV010011650.1:170000-397341 GCA_024509875.1 Oreohelix idahoensis | reverse complement strand
GCCTTATAATAGTGTGGCTGATAAACATATCATATTGTGTCCCCGTGTGGCTCCAGATTTTCTCGAAGAAAGAAGACAAAGAAAGTATAGGAACACTGCTTCCTCACGCGTGTCGTAAGAAACGAAAAGATAAGACGTTGTTCTTGAAGCTGGCAATTGCATCCTGTAAACACATTGCTACACAAACAATCACTGCAAGATACATAAGTTCTGTTTTGCAAGCTTCCTGCAAGAGAAGCAGACGCAGTGGTCGCTGCATTCTTCATAACGAGTGAAAAGAGAAATAAATGAATGAATGATTGATTGAATGACTGAATGAATGACTACACCAGATGATCTTTGACCTTCCGAGAGAAAGACAAAAACAGAGAGGGGGAGGACAAAGGCGGAAGACCGGGTTTGTATTAATGGTTTTTGGTCCCCCAGGACAATTTATTTTCCGTTCCCTGCCTCTCTGTGGAGGTGGTTGCTGTAACAGCAAAAAAAAAAAAGACGAGAATTTAGAGGGGCATTCTAAAATGCTAATCTAATTAACTATCAGACTTCATGTAGCGTATTCACGATGTTGTCACTTCTTTGCGCTGTGCAATGTCCTTCTCTATTTTTTTTTTTATCTTCTCTTATTTTTTTCTCATTCTTCTTTTATTTTCATCTGTCGCTGTTGCTGTTCTTGTTGACTAAGGTGGTGTAGAGCTTTCCATTGACAGAGTGGGTGGAGCGTTGGTCTCTCGCTGCAATGGTGGCAAGTTCGATTTAAGGTACCGAGACACTCCTGTGTACCCATCTGTATATGAGTACAGGCTTTGTTCTTGAGTTAGGGAAGGAAAAGGCAGCGATGAAGGTACTGGCCACTCTCGATGATGAACCTAGTGTAGTGAAGTCTCTAACACTTCATTCCCCTACGACAGTATCTGCTATGGGACTACCTTTACCATTTTTACGGTGGTGAAGGGAAGGGGAGGAAGCCAAGAGAAAAACCGGGATCATCGAGTGTAAAACATCTTCAAATAATTGAATAGCCCCGTCTTGTTCTTGGGATCCTTTGTGAGACAAAGAAAGAATAGCACAATTGATCCATTAGGCATGTCGTAGAAGGCGACTAACATGCGGATGTGAATGGGGCTAGAGACCTTATCATCCTATATATAAAATCCCAGCTTTTTCTGTCAGTGCTAAGGGATGCAACTGTGGTTGAAAGTTAGACAGTAATTGTATTGTTTCCCTTATATGTACTCTCCCGAAAATAGTAACACTTACCAAAGAAGAATGCACAAATGACGGTGTGCACAAAAATATATTTATAGAATGTGTGATCACGTATACACACATTGGGATCCTCGCTGCTGCTACGTAGTTCGTGTACTGTGGTAATGCACAATGGTTTTTAAAAAATACTTTTGAATGTAAACTTGCAGTTATAGCACGTTTCACTAGCTTTGCCCTCAAACAAATGTAATTATCTGATTAATCATCCAACGTATTAATGCCATTTTTTGCACACGATGTTATATTGGGTTAGACCCAACAAATATATACTTTATATCTGTGCATCTTGTCAAGTTCCAATAAACGAATGAAATCCTTTGATCTTTGTCGGCATACTAATTATTGTGTATCGAGAAAAGAAATTTTACCACTTCAGTCACAGATTCTGTGAATTGATTAGGCATAGGCGTGTCTGCTATTACAATAATGTGGCCATCACGTTTGCATATGAATACCTGTTGAAGATGATTTCTTAAATGATCTGCATGCGAGATACTCGTGACATTGTTTGTCATTGACATTTAGTGCGCTACCAAACTGGACCTTCATTGATCTAATTATTTCAATAGGTATCACCACTTTGCGGTTCATAAATATCATAATGGAACGTTGCTCCTCTAATGTGCTTGAAAATAACGGTAAGGTCATCTTTAAAGAAATTAAACTGCATCCAAATCATAATTAGATGTCTCTGAGAAATTGATAATCAATCTCGGCTGAATAAAGGACAAACCATCATTCTTCCAATATTCCTCTTCCTCTTGTAACACATGGTTCTCACATTTCTTCCAATAATCCCTGGCTATATTGGAGATGGCGGCTTTTGTAAGTATTTCAACATCTTTTAATTTGAACGTTCTATTTTCTGTTGCTATCTGTTCCTTAATTTTAGCCCAGACTAATTCTATTGGGTTTAAGTGAGAATGGTAAGGAGGCAATCTTAAACATCTGTGACCATGTTCATGGATTGCCTTGTCTATGTGAAATATCTTTGTATGCTGTGTCTTTTTTACAATTCCAAGTAATTCAGGCTTCAGGGACATTTCGTTGAATGGAATGTTGTTTTTGGTCAGCCAAATCTTTATTACATCTTTAGTACTTGATGAATTAGGAACTTTAACTTCTGGTGCCACAACGTTGTGATATGAAGCATTGTCCATTATCAAACACGACGGTCTATCCAATGAAGGAAGTACATGATTCACAATCCAATCTTGAAATATCTTGCCATTCATCTCTGTATGATAATCCTTATTATCTGTGGATTTTGAAACAAATATGAGTTCAGTATTATTTAGAAGCCCATGATGGCTGCTTCCTGCATGTGCAATTATTAGGCGCTGTCCTTTGTTGCTTGGTACTAGTCTCTTAGTTGTCCTATCAGATGATTGCCATTCTCGTTCATTACTGTGGTGCGCTTTGATCCAAGTTTCATCTAAATACACAAAATCATAACAATCTCTTCTCATTTCTCTGACCTCGCGTAAATATTTGCTTCTCATTGCAACTATATGAGGCTTCTCACAAATAAGGTTTCTACCACCAACATATTTTTTAAAAGTGAATCCCAAACTCCTAATAGTTTTCCATACCGTAGATTTGGAAATATCAATGTCATTATTATTTCTTAACCAAATTTTCAATTTCCTTAAAGTCACTGCCTCATTATTGTGAAACATATTGCACATTTCTCTGCGGATCAATTCTCTGTCAAAATTATCCACCACTCTTGGCCTAATTTTCGTGTGTAAACAACTGGAATTAGAAATTTCAGATGTCGCTATCCAGCGGTGCAATGATCGTTTGCTTATCCCCAAGGCATGAATAGTCCTCTTTAGTGGGTTTGAAATAGAATGATATAGTTTTCCTCGAGTAGCTTCATTGCAGAAATACTTAAAAATCGTATTTGTGATTTGCTGTAATGTCATAAAATGTACTCGCAGACTCATTTTTCCTACTTAACCACACAATACTTTTTGTAGACACGCCACTGATTGACAATGTGTGCGTAACACTGGATATAAACTGTTTTATGTTCAAGAAGTGCAATTTCACGCAATTTCAGGCTAAAATCAAGCCAATTGTTTGATAAACCAATCATGTGCAAATGAGGTCGTATAATTTACTGCAGACATTTCAATATTTGTGTGTGTGATGTGTGTAGCAAGTAGGATTTTTATATTATATCGCAAAGAAACGGAAACTGAAACCAATGGCCGCATTTTAATGAAAAATGTAATTCATAGGGTCTATACCATTTCAAATTCACACACAAAATTTCACTTATATGCGTTATATATTCGCTGAGATATAGCATTTTGAAGTTGGGCAAAGCTAGTGAAACGTACTATAGGTATTGGTGCTTTTGAGTTTAATTCCCGTCTTATGACGGGCTTTGACACTAGTATAAAACTAATTGCTACATAAACCACAGCTGTAGGAGCACGTGAATGTTTGGTGCAAGTTTCTTGCAAGGAGCCAAGCAGCAGTGCCGCCACTGCCAGAGGGAGCACAGAGGGAAATGGGGAAATAAAGGAATATAAGTATATAAACTAATAAAACGGTATTGAATCAGTTTTACAAATAACAGTTCACATGAAACAAGGGACGTTTCGGGTTTTACCCTTCGTCAGCCACAAACAGGTGACAAAGACAAGAATTACATATAGGCCTAGGTACTAGAAAAACATACGGTGATAAGAAACAATACAAAATGAGCGATACAAGCAGATGGAAAAAGTACAATGATAATACAATAAAATCGAAAAACCTAACAAAAATACCGAAGCAAGAAAGTAAATAATAAACGAAACGAAAAAAGAGAATGAACAAAACTTCGGAACAAGTAAAAGTCACTTAGCTAGAACCGTATATGCTTGGAATACACAAGACCGTAGTACTCTCTCCGAGAAATCTCGAAGGAAGTGACGTATAAGATAGCGACAATTTTTAAAGAGATACAAAAGGATATGAAACGAACCAAAACCAAAACATAAGAAGATAGATCGAAAAAACAACGAATAAAGAAGAATGAAAAAGAGAGAAAAGCTACCAGAATTTATGCAAAATGATGTTGAACATTGAGACCTTCAGGATATAAAACACCCATTTGAAAAATAAGACGATTTTCTAACGAAAAGCGAGTCCGGTCATCCCCGACACATGAACGGAGGGCCGTGACATGGATATCGGATTTACCTGAATGGTCAGGCCTATTGAAATGAAGGGCCACCGGTTGATGTTTGCCATGATAGATGTCATTCAAGTGCTCACGAAACCTGTCTGCCAAAAGCCTGCCAGTTTCACCAATATAGGTAATGCCGCACCTCTTGCAGATGATAGCATAAATAAGGTTTCTGGATTCGCACGTGAAAGACTCTCTAATGATAAATTTTCCTTTCGGAAAAGTGAGTGACTGAATTTGGAGTACAAACGGACAGCTCTTACATATACGGCGTTTGCACGGTTTAGTACCAAAGTATGAAGGGCTAGTATGTCGCAGGCGACTGTGTACAAGAATATCCCTAAAATTCCTATCCCTACGATATGCCACCAAAGGTTACTGTTTGTTTGTCTGTCTGTCGGCGTCTGTCCGTCGCTTCGCCTGTCTATCTGTGTGTTTAATCTGTCTATCTGTCTATCTCTCTGACCATCTGTCCGTCCGTTTGTCGGTCTGTCTGCGTCCGTACGTCTGTTTGTCTTTGTGGTTTTCTATCCGTCTGTTCTACCTGTCAGTCTGATCTATCTGTCTATGTCTCTGTTTGTCTATGTCTCTGTATGTCTGCGTCCCCTCGTTCATCTGCCTGTCTGTGTGCTGTCTGACTGTCCATATATATATATATATCTATTCTGTCGTTTATCTATCTGTCCATCCGTCCCTCTGTCTGTTGTATGTCTTTCTATCTCTGCCTGTCTGTGTCCATACAATCGTCTGTCTGTCTGTTCATTCTATCTGTCTGTCTATTCTGTCGTTTGACTGTGTCATTGTTATGTATGTTTGTTTGTCTGTATATCTCTCTGCTCTGTCTATCCGTCCTTCTGTCTGTCTGGCTGCTGATTGTTTCTCTGCGCGCCTATCTGTTTGCGTCCGTCCGTCTGTTCTGAATGTCTGTTGTGTCTTTCTGTTTATTTGTCTGTCTAGTTTTCTTTTTCAGCATGTTCTGTCTGTCTGTATATTTGAATATCTAACTCTCTCTTTCCCTCTTTCTCTCTCTATCTCTCTATCTCTCCCTCTCTCCGTCTATCCGTCTATCCGTCTATCCATCTATCTATCTATCTATCTATCTATCTATCTATCTATCTATCTATCTATCTATCTATCTATCTATCTATCTATCTATCTATCTATCTATCTATCTATCTATCTATCTATCTATCTATCTATCTATCTATCCATCCTCTGGTCTGTCTTGCCGTCTGTCTTTCCGTCTGTCTTTCTTTCTATGTGTCTATCTTTATGTGTGCCTTATGTCCATCCGTCTGTATGTACGTCTGTATGTCCGCCAGTCTCTGATTCTATCAGCATCCATCCATCATCTATCCATCCATCTATCCATCTATCTGTCAGCCTATCTACCCATCCATCTATCCATCTATCTATCAGTCTATCTATCCATCCATCTATCCATCCATCCAACCATCTGTCTAACCATTCATCCATCCAACCATCTGTCTAACCATTCATCCATCCATCTATCTGTCCGTCCGTCCGTCTGTCTATTTATTGAATTGGACAGCGAATGGAAAACAACAATATAATCCCACCCCTTACAGAATGGCACATTAGAAGAGTTAAACAATGGAACTCTAATCAACGTATTTAAAAAATGTATAACGTATTTGTTGGAGCGTACCTGTCTATCTCCTCACCAATCTATCTATCAATCTATACTTTCTTTCACACTATGCAGAAGACTTCAAACGGCATTACTGAATACCGCCAAAGTGTAGTATACCAATTGGTTCCAAATTAAAAACGGGAGTTAACCTATTTCCCCGCACAGTCTCCAATATTATTTAAGTAATTTCCCTTTATTGCTAGTTCGGTAGTCGCGAGTGATACACTTATTTTGTAACATTGGCTTCTGAATTTATAGTTCCTCTATCTGCTTTCTCTGCGTCTTCCTCTCTTTCTGCGTTTCGTCACCAGTCACGAAGCCAGTTCTGAATAAATGTTTTAGTTCTAATTCCGTGGCCTCTATCATTCTTTATAGTCCCCAGATATTGAGTAGACACGGCAATTGATGAAACAATCAGGTTAGGACTGTTGGAATTCGGCATCAAACGCAAGACTAACAGGGATGGACGTATGAGATCAGAGGTTGGCAACTGGTCGATCTTGCTGTACCGGCAGACCCCAGGGGATCAGTTGGTAGATCTTTGGGTGGCGAGGGTGGAGGGAAAGAATTTTTAACCTAGGTAAATTGCGGACTAGCTTTTTCCTCCCGGCACTTAATAGCTCGGTGTCCCCATGTTTAAAGGTACTCTGACAACATTCCCAGTGAAAACTCGCAAACTAACCTACTAAAATCCACTGCATTCATGACCTGTATAAGACAGAAAGTGACCTTTTGTTTGAAGTGAAGTTAACATTCGTTATATATTAGTTTCTATTTTCCACCTATTTTCTGTCGGTGTAATTACAGAAAGCAGATCGTACGTACGAGACTAAAGTTATAATAAGGCTGCACTTATTCTACATACTATGAAACCAAACAACAGACATGATTTTGTCAAGTTAGGTTTCCAGAGATCTAAGTGGTTCAAACGTAGATCACCACGACTCCTAGATTACCGACAGCTGTATTAAAGGATGCATCCAGCGTGTATACACCCAGTGCACTACATGAAATATTAGCGTTCATATCCTTCGATTTTTCCTGATGGAGACGGAGCATCTCACGGTTTGCCCGGAGTGCACTGATTTCGATCAGATAGACAATAACAATAACAGATATTGTCACCTATCCTCAACCTATTGGTTGAGAAACGGCAACGCAGGCCTATAAAGCTATGCTAGGTGCTGTGACGGAATCGTCTCCCCTGCTCTGCAGTAGTGGTCAAACGATGGCCAAACTTAAGAGTATAATGATGTGAATATTCAAAGGTATCAACCTTCGTTCATGATTACTCTTAGCAGAGATAACACTAGAAGAATGATTCTTCTATTTAATGGAGCATCACAGGATTTTAAAGAAAAGCAAGCATAACAGCTGAGATTCCGGCCCTTCTGTGAGGTAACATACTTTCGCTCGTTTTTCTGAGCCCTGTGGCAAGATGGATCTTGGATAGAGAATTAAAAAGTAGTTCCACGAGATGCGGAAGAGAACTGGTGAACCAGGAGGTAGGGAGAGCACGAGACAAGTCAGGTAGTTAGCTGTACTGTTCTCAGTGATAGCTGTAGAAGAGAACTGATGGTAAGTCACTTTCTCGCTAGACCTGTTCTATGCTCCTGTGGTGTTATATAAGTATGTGAGTGCAGCTCGTATTTATTCCCCTTCTTATTTTAAACTATTGATATTTCTTTGACCACACAACAATATTATAACTGGAAATTTAATTAATTCAATAACTACAGTTATAAAGAAATCAATGCACTTTATTGATTAATGATGTATTGTAAAGAATTAGCACCTGTGTATATCAATATCTTTCAAGATTTTACAAATTCATAAAAAGTATATTGTCACTGTTTTTTTCATTTTCATCATGTTATTGGCTTGGGTGTCCTGTTTTGTGCTTTCATGCTAAGTTGTACGTAATTTGCTTCCAACGTTGTAAAGCTGACTTCCCTCGGTTGATAAACAATCTGAAAAATGAAGAAGCTATGCTTATGCCAGGAACAGTGTTGGTCCACTGTTAAACAGTTCACAATTTCCAAAACTGTATGAAGTTATTCACCACTAGTTGAACCTGCAAAATATTACCAGGTTATGGTATCTGTGGTTTATCATTAAGACGTCCCTCTGATGATGACTGGCCACTGTTGATCAGACTCCTCGTTTCGACAACACTGTCTTGACGCTATGGTTACGTCAGTCAAAAGGGGTAACGTCGTACAACAATACAATACATTAAACAATTTTAACATCAATTAAAGACATTTTCCAAACCCAGTCATGATTACTCACCTTTGGCTTAGCGTTCTGCCAAAGTTAGCACAAATGTTTCCCTTACACTACATCGACAAAATGTACCGAAATAAAAGACAAGAAAGAAAAAGAGAAATTAACTCTTGAGCACCAAAAATCAAAGCCTTAAAAAATGACTGTAAGCTTTTATTGCTAGCATTGATCAGTCCTAACAAGGATTGAGCTTATATAATGGTGGAAACCATCTTCCTTCGGGCGCAAGGCAAGATATAGACATGAGGATTTATGTTAAGTATAACAATAATTTTAAATATTCATTAATTTTAAATGTACATTAATTCTCTAAAATAATTTATAAGCTTAACGATCTATACAGGCATACCCTGAAACACAGTTGATGCCTCCTTTATTGTATTCTAAACACTCACGGGTAGTCATCAGGTTATACTTCGGTTGAGTGAGTACACACCAACTTATGTTGATGTTTGTTTTTTATAAATGTCTTCTGTCACGCACGAATATGCACAATTTGGTGTAGGGGAATTCGTGCGCGCTTGTGGCCAAGCAAGGCAGATGACGTCAGAGGTTAAAAAAAATGAAAGCCAGCATCTCAAGCCAGACATTGAGTCTGTTGCCTATATTCCTATATATACCCAGTGTGTTGGGTTAGTTATTCTTCTGGTACAATGAATTCTTGGTAGAAGTCATTGTCGGATTACACTACACGTAAGTCCGAACCAGTTTTGGTAAGAAGTGAATTGTTTACTTGAACTTTCGTGTCACCATCCTTCGTTGGCATCTAGCTAGCACCTTTCTGCAAAGGGGTGCTATAATGGATCAACGGGGGAATTTCACCGAAAGTATTTTAATATTATAAAGGATTCAAGGCTTCATCCTTTACGGTTTATTGGATTGTAATAATATATGGATTGCCGTCGTACGAGTCACGGCGACGAAGAGAGGTTAGCCAAGCACTAGGACATAACCTTCGTTGTTTATATTATATGCAAGTATGTATGGATCTGCCATGTCAGGGGTACCAAGCTACTAAAGTACCCGACTAGAATTGTAGGACAGAATCAATATATTTATTCCAAGATCTTTATGGTTGAATAGTCCTAACGGTCATGACATTGACGCAAGGTCAAACCCTGATCTTATGTGAGGAAGTTATTATGCCTGTACCATGCCTATATATATGCTACATGTACGTTTACTGTGGAATCCATGTTGGAGTACTGTAACCTGTTGTCGTCAACGTATTTTCGTCCTAAATAAATTATGATGTCAGTAAACCTAACGAGTTCGTCCCTATACACATTGCCACTCGTTGACGTGCCTGCTTGTTATTGAAGTCCTTCCTTCACGTTCCAAGAAAGAAACATTCGCGTTATTATTGTCAAGTCCAAATAGCATCGCCCGTGTTGGACCGTTGTCATTACGACACCATCAACATCCTTTAGACAGCGGTTCACACCCCAGTAAAAGCGAAGGCTACAACTATGGCGGCGCAGTGTGGTCTGAAAATGTCCATTTTTTCAGTTACGGAATCGAACTCAATCCAACTCGGTTGAAAAGAAAAATGCAGTCTTTCAAGGCGACAACATCCTGGACTGGTTATAAAATCTAACGGCTACTCAAGGTCAAGATGGACTCAACTGCTTCTATCATTTGCGGACTCTACCAGGTGCTACGTAAGCTTCCTCGGTGATACAGCGCCGGAGTGCAAGACTCTGCAATCCTAGAAATTGCATTTTATCACGAAATGATGAGTATTACTCTGTTCGTTGTCACCGTCTTATGTTAGCTGAGCCGCTTTTTAATATGTCCATTGTAGTATTTCTTGTGATGCATGTTTTATGTTCCATGTTTGTTCTGGGCGGTAGGGAGGTCGATCTGACAAACGAGGTTCATCTCGAAGCTGATTCGGGCTCTTTGTCAGATGTTCTGTAGGGCTCCTTTTGTAAGTTTCAATTGAGCGATAATCCCGGTACAAGGCTAGAAACCTTGCCGACGTTCAGATCGCTAGTTGCTCCTTATAATAGTATCTGTTTAGCTGTAGTGTCAAGTCTTAATCGTTGTTTTCGTAGCTATTTTTATTCGTACCTTGGTTTTATGATGTATCTTGTATGTGATTATTGTCCTCCTAACCTGACTTTCGTTGAGTTTTTTACAAAACATATGTTTTTACACTGTCTTGTCAATTGTCTTGTGTAATTTTTTATCGCAGTTATCATCGTAAATTTTTACGACATTCTATTTTATTTTCACATTTTAATTTTGTTGACCTCTGCGATCGTCTTCTTCGTCTTTGATTATCTCGTCTTGTCATTGTTGTTGCTATTGTCTATGTCTCTTGTCTGTTCTTAATATTTCATTGTATAAATTATTTTCATTGATTAATAATATTTAGTATACTTAAGTGATAATTAGGTACCGTTCTTAGACAAGAACGTATTGCACACACTTAAAGTAAATTAATTGATAATTATTTGAGTAAATCAAAATGTCGTCGCTTGAATATTTTATGAAACAGGCAAAATCCGTTGGGATGGCTCCTGACGAGGCGAAAGCATTCGCACTATCAGAATACAAAAAGGCTCAAGAGATAGAAGCTGAACAGAGGAAATTAGAACTCCTGAAACAAGAAAATTTGAGATTTGAAGCAGAAGAAAATGATAAGAAGAGGAAATTTGAATCTGAAGAGAATGAGAAACGATTTCAGCGTGAGGCGGAACATAAGAAACTTCAGATTGAGGCAGACAACAAAAGACTTCAATTGGAGGCAGAACATAAAGCAAAAGAAATAGAAGAAAGGAGATTGTTAGCTGAAGAAAATACAAGAAAATATCAACTTCAAATTCAACATGAAAAAGAAATGAAGGAATTAGAATTTAATCAGTTTCGATTATCTCAGGAGGCTATTGCTCAAAAGTCTCAGGAGGGCCAAAATTCGTCTAAACAAGGGAATATTAAAAATTTTCATTTAATATTGCCAAAATTAATCCTCCATCGGACGATGTGATTCATTATCTACATAGGTTCGAGGCAACATGCGAGGCCTATCACGTGGAAAAATCTCAATACTGTGTAAAATTATCAGAACTACTTACAGGTGAAGCCATGTCAGTATATCATATTGCAACTACTGCTGATAAAAATAACTATGAGGCTCTCAGAACTGCTTTACTTGTTAAATATCAAATGGCAGCGAATGAATATCGTTTAAAATTCAAATCTATGCTCCCACAAACTGGAAAACATTTTAACGATTTTATTGATCAAATAGCACTTACATTGGATAGATGGATCGAATTATCCAAGACGGATAAAACTTTTGACGCATTGAGAGATTTATTATTACGCGATAAAGTTTTGTCCTCGGTAAACCCAGCTTTTCTTGCTTTTTTGCACGAACATAAACATTCAAGCATAAATGAAATGCAGCAAACCTGTGTACAATACTGTACTGCACACCCAAACTTGAATTTTGGGAATATTCAGGTTAAAGATGAATTTCCCGCTGCTTTTGCTATACAACAAGATTATCGCAGACGCCATCGCTCTTTAAGTAATGACAGAAACTACAAAAAGGGAAATAACGAGAATTTCAATTCTTGTAATTTTTATAAGGGGAAACAATTTCAGCATTCTTCTCCATATAACAATTCGTGGGGTCAATTTCACAAATCAAGAGATTGGGATAACAATAATTGTGGAAATTATCAAGTAGATACTTATAAACAAAATTGGCGATCTAAATCCCAGAATCCTAACAATAAACAAGATTCTCGTAATAGATTTTATGGTCAAAGCCATAACAGTGATATCACTGATTATCATTCAAATCAATACGGTAACACAAGCAGAAATGATAATAATGGCAATTTTATAAATGATAGTCACAGTCGTTCGCGACGTAGAGATAGATCTTCTGGCAGAGGGCCACGCCATCAAACTAATGTAGCTATTGTTGACACACAAGTTGACAAAGAGAATAATACGAATAATGACACGCATGTTGCCATGTCTTGTTCTCTTAATTTTGAGCAGATTAAGGAGTGTGACGAGTGCACGACCCTCTTCCAGCCCAAGGCGATCACGACGCTGCGCAGCGGACATACGTTACCTAGTATTCCGGAGGGATGCACGGCCATGTCGGCTGCTACACATCATGGAAAAGGGTGTCTTCAATTAGATAGAGGATTTGTTAACGATATCCCTTGTTCCATTCTTTTAGATTCAGGCTGCAGCACGATTGGCATCAGGAACTCTTTGGTAAACCCTGCCTATGCAACTGGGGAGACCATCCAATGTGTGACTTTTGGCGGAACTGTGGAAACTTTTCCCACAGCTATTATTGATTTGAAATCACCATTTTTTTCAGGAAAGATCCACGCCTGTCTCCTTCAGAATCCAATTTCTGATGTAATCCTGGGTCGCATACACGGTATAAAAGAGTGTACCCCACAGCAAATTGCTGAATGGGAAAAGCAGCATATACAGGATGCCTATGCATTTAAGTCTATACCTAGAGTTGTGTCACATACACATACTACTAACCTGTTATGCAATGCTAAGGTATTGGAATCTAGCATGGAGAACGATTCCATTGTTCATTACGCCACTGTTGCTAATTCGTTGCAACCTTTACGACATGCTTCCATTCTTAAGAATGATATTAAGGTTTTAACGCAACCTGTGAAGACTAGTAAGTCATTCCGGGGGACATATACCATCCCTCGACTTGATCAGCAGGCAACTGATCGTAAGAAAAAGGTGACGTTTGAGAAAAAAAGTAAAGGATGTTCCTAAAAGAAATAAGTCTTATAACTCAAGTGAGAAAACTAAAACCAATAAGGTTGTCGACAAAGTTGTCAATTTGTCCAACAAGCAGGGGTATACGACATGCCGTACACCACCTTTGCCTAGTGTAAGTTATTAGACTCAGGTACAAAAGTATGTTTCATTTAAGAACAATAATTCTATACATGTAAATAATAAAGACTATAACTTACCTAAGAGGGCTAAGATTACCCATCAACCTTATTCACATTCTTGTGACAACGCTACCACTTATATTGGTAGAGGTGCATCTTCTCGCACCATCCTTGTGCAAAATCTGCCACAACGAACCACTTGGCAGGCACTGGGAGATTTTCTCAATCACACGGCAGACGTTAAGTTCGTACGTCTATTACCACATACCAAGAACAGGTATGGTGACGCCGTGGTTACATTTAGAACCAATAAAGATGCTCGCATGGCTATCGAGCTGGACAATGGTGTGTATTTTCACCACCATTCTCTCCGATTACAATTGGTTCCCGATTCTGCATCACGCAGATAGTAACCTACTAATATTGAATTTTGATGTCATATTCTTTGATGACTCAGCCTATGCAGTCATCATCTCTTTTCTTTGCTAATGATTGTTTCTTTTCTTTTCTTGAGATCATTTCTTTCTCGACTCTACGAGGGTTATTCCAATATATTTCATGCCATTCGGTTTAGTAAATGCACCGGCTACATTTGTACGCATGATGCGTCGCGTACTGTCTCATCGTCCCGATGTCTTTACATATATTGACGACATTTGTCTCTTTAATGACACATGGGATGAACACATTACTGGATTGAAAACATTACTGTCCACTTTACGGTCATGTAATTTAACGGCTAAGCCTTCTAAAGCTTTCGTGGGTTTTCACGAAATTTCATTTTTAGGTCACCGCGTTGGTCACGGTCGGTTATATACTGAGGACAGTAATGTCTCTAAGATCCTCAACATTTCTACTCCCAAAACTAAGAAACAAGTGAGATCATTATTGGGTCTTGTTCAGTTCTACGCTAAGTTCATACCTCATCTGTCCACTATTACTGCACCTTTCTCTTCGTTGTTGGAAAAGGGCGCGGCTAACGTGATTCGGTGGTCGGAGGAACACCAAATCGCGTTGGACACCATTAAGGCATTCTTTTCTAAACCTTCTATGTTACAATTGCCTAATGCGAACCTCCCTTTCATCTTGCGCAGTGACGCCTCTGCCTACGGTATTAGAAGCGTGTTACTACAGGAGTATGCGGGCACCTTGCACACAGTACTGTTCGTCTCAGGGAAACTTACATCGGCTGAACAAAAGTACTCCGTTCTCGATAAGGAACTTTTGTCTCTCGTGTGGTCTATAACTAAACTCCAACGTTATCTTCTGGGATCTCACTTCTTTGTAGAGACTGATCAGAAAGCACTTACTGCTTTAAACATCAAAGACGTGAGATCTGCAAAGTCCACCAGATATGCAATTTCATTGCAACCCTACTGTTTCACAATCCGGGCAATACCTGGATCACAGAACGTTTTCGCTGATATTTTGTCCCGCTGCCCGAGTGAATCATGCGACTTGGTACGCCCTACAAATGTGGATGCCTCTACACATACTACATCACATTTGTAAACATGACGTTCTTTGAACTTTACTTTGTGCATCAGTGACAATTTTTTTTTGTACATACTTAGTCAAGTGAATAAAGTTGTAACATTCCGTTGAATTACTTGAAGCGGAAAGAAGAAAAAAAAAAAAAACACAAAAAAACAGTGAATTATATATAACAGTGATGATCACATAACTTTTAGTATTTATGACATTATCTGCGTAAAGATACATTGTGTATTTAGATAAACATTAGTATATCGTGAACTATTTAACAATATTTTGTGGAATCTTTGGTATTTCAACATACTAAAACTTTTAAGGATCTTCGTGTTTATGAACTGTTTTGAAGTTAACTTAGAATCTTCAAGAACTAATTGAACTTGTAGCAGTGTAATGAACTGAAACATTATTCAGTACATTGTGATTAATGAACATATTTAATTAGTTTAATATAATTAACTATAAATATTTTAATCCTAATGATTACATCGAGTAACTATCACTCATTTTAGATAGTGATACGTCATTGGTAGTTATTCAATGATACTACTCATCCTTAGACACGGTTAGGTGTGTTGATGACTTCAAGTGTTGTATTCATATTCTTTGATTTTTGCCACTTCTCATTTTTTAATTTTTATACATTTTCATCTTTTCCTTTAAATTCATGTATTACCATATCTCTTTATTACTTATTGCATTTGGGTTCAATTAATCATCCTTTTATGCTTTGATTTTCTTTCATATCTTCCACATTGTTCCAAAGTTGGTCAATTGTGATGATATGCTTTTATGCATATTTGTTTTTGAGTTGAGTTGAATTTGATTTTGTTCGTTCACTCTCCTCTTTTTGATTAATATGCCTCTCTTGCATTCTTAGTATTATTAGTATATAATACATATTTGTAAGCTTGTTTCACCTCTCCGCGGTAATTAAATGAAAAAAAAAAAAAAAAAAAAAAAAATTTAATAGAATTAAATTTTTTTGCGGACGGTGTGAAGGAAGCTGATGCCTCCTTTATTGTATTCTAAACACTCACGGGTAGTCATCAGGTTATACTTCGGTTGAGTGAGTACACACCAACTTATGTTGATGTTTGTTTTTTATAAATGTCTTCTGTCACGCACGAATATGCACAATTTGGTGTAGGGGAATTCGTGCGCGCTTGTGGCCAAGCAAGGCAGATGACGTCAGAGGTTAAAAAAAAATGAAAGCCAGCATCTCAAGCCAGACATTGAGTCTGTTGCCTATATTCCTATATATACCCAGTGTGTTGGGTTAGTTATTCTTCTGGTACAATGACTTCTTGGTAGAAGTCATTGTCGGATTACACTACACGTAAGTCCGAACCAGTTTTGGTAAGAAGTGAATTGTTTACTTGAACTTTCGTGTCACCATCCTTCGTTGGCATCTAGCTAGCACCTTTCTGCAAAGGGGTGCTATAATGGATCAACGGGGAATTTCACCGAAAGTATTTTAATATTATAAAGGATTCAAGGCTTCATCCTTTACGGTTTATTGGATTGTAATAATATATGGATTGCCGTCGTACGAGTCACGGCGACGAAGAGAGGTTAGCCAAGCACTAGGACATAACCTTCGTTGTTTATATTATATGCAAGTATGTATGGATCTGCCATGTCAGGGGTACCAAGCTACTAAAGTACCCGACTAGAATTGTAGGACAGAATCAATATATTTATTCCAAGATCTTTATGGTTGAATAGTCCTAACGGTCATGACATTGACGCAAGGTCAAACCCTGATCTTATGTGAGGAAGTTATTATGCCTGTACCATGCCTATATATATGCTACATGTACGTTTACTGTGGAATCCATGTTGGAGTACTGTAACCTGTTGTCGTCAACGTATTTTCGTCCTAAATAAATTATGATGTCAGTAAACCTAACGAGTTCGTCCCTATACACATTGCCACTCGTTGACGTGCCTGCTTGTTATTGAAGTCCTTCCTTCATTCTCAGTTATCTTGTTGAGTTGTCTTATATATATATATATCCGTAAGAGTCTATATATACACACCATGCGTACACCATGATATCACTATCCACTCCTTGCTCTCAATGGAGCCAGGTATCACCTGTTCTGTTGGTTCCTTTGCAAGTAAACCCACACTAAGTAGTCACCAGCTCTTGCAGAGGTGGTTCATGTGTCTAGTTACTTGCAGTGATGAGGTTGCAGCCTCAAATGCCACTGTACATCCACAAACAAATTATACATGCCAAAATGCAAATATAAATGATAAAATGTACATATTACTACTTACCCTGAGTTTTTTTTCGGGCTAACACAGATATTTTGCACAGAAATAATGTCGGGCAACTAATTTAAGATGCCGTCTCTTTCACGTGACTTTGGTGTCTGACTAGATTTACTTGAAATAGGATCTTAGATCTTAAAGCGCAACGTGATGTCCTTCTTGATGTAATTAGAAGTCAGTGAAGTAGTCTTTCAACGTTGCAAAATATAAGCGAAATATTTCGCCTACACACCAAGGTTGCTACAGAAGTTCAATTAGGAGCAGTCTATCTTAACATTTTCATGCTCAATCACTCATCTGATACATGACAACATAAGATGTGATTTTCAAAAAAGCTATTTCGTTTCGCCTGTCATGTTCACAAACTGACTACTTCGCAGTGACTTGAGCCCCATACTTAACGTTGATGATGATTAGATACTATAAATGAATGCTGTTATATTACCTCTATAATGTTGCATGCCTTTAAATTAACACTTAAAGTACATGTGGGAATGAAAGGATATAGTGTAAGAGAGAGAGAGAGAGAGAGAGAGAGAGAGAGAGAGAGAGAGAGAGAGAGAGAGAGAGAGAGAGAGAGAGAGAGAGAGAGGGGGCAGAATGTTAGACGGGCCTGCCCGGCCAATTCTTTACTCTTTGGCTATAAAGTTCGTTCGTTCGTTCGTCTTTGAACGTGACAACTTTCTGGATAAAACTCAAGTGATCACAATGACGGTTAACACAAGAAGTCGTCAACTCCGTGTTTGTATTTATTGTATGGGGAACATCATATAAAGAGTTTCTCGTAGAATATCTTGATGTAAAATATCTTGATGGAATTCTGATTTTTTTTTCCAATCACTTATAAAATGAATGTGTTCATCATAATGCGTCACGAACATGAGTTTGAGATGAGGCGCGGGGGAGGGGGAGGGGGTCTCCGTGATTATTCAATCTATGTAAGTATTTTTCTGTTTTCTGCACACGCAGTTTAATCAGTCATTAGTCTATCTTATCTTAGATGACTCTTCTAACTAGTTCTAAATGCTATAGTTCTGATATATTATTTTTGAAGTCAAAAGCTAATCTCTGCCATACACGTGGCTTCCAATTCTAGCACACAACGAGCGACTATTATATTTCTCACGAAATCTGCGGCATTGACACAATTGATCCTAGGTTATTTACTTGAAATTCTCAATAAATATCTATGCATGGAGGCATATTTGGAGTCATCTTTATATGACCACCAGCTATGCACAATGCTGCAATATGCTGAGAACCCAGCATTGCGCACTAAGCTTGGAGAAGTGACTTGAGCCCCATACGTGGTTCTTTGGCTTTGACCTGGTTGACTGCATGCAGGAGGATCTCACTCTGGACCCAGTGACAGGCAGGGGGGAGCTGGAAAGTGGCCCTGTGCAGCACGTGACAATTCCTAGGGAGAGCCCAGAACCAGAGCACAGTATTTTAGCTCTGCATAGTTGGAGAGCCCCCTTGGATGGCGGGGAATGTACAGTATGCCCCGCTCTTCTTACTCCTAGCTTGGGACCAGATGTGACGATCCATTAAATGCAAGCCAAGCTGGAGAAACTGGAGCTCATAACTTCAACTCAGCACGTTTCGAAATGGCAGAAAAGCCACAGGAAAAGCCTAGACAGTGTAGATAACACCAAGGAGTCTTCAACTTGGTATTGGCTGCAAAAGAGCGAAAAGCTCAGAGGCCCTAGTTAAACAACAACAACAATAATATCTACTACAGCTTACGCTATTATAGAGTAAATTAGTGAGTTGTAGTATCAGCGTGGTGGTGAAATAACCATAGACATCGTAGATATGAGTCAGCAGAGAAGCTTCTGCGTATAAATAATATGCCCTCCCTCTGCAATGGAAATTAATGCACCTGACTAGGTTACTAGACGCTGGTCAATTGGCAACCAAGTCATCATCATTTGTTAGCATTTCGTCACTGTTTACGCATTCCTAACAACCGATCGTTTTGCTAATTTGTGTACTACCCCTTTTTCCGGTATGATGGGTTCGAGATTAATACGCAAATTTTGTATGATGTCATGAGAAAGCCACTTCAGCTATTAATAGCTAACATGCTCCTTTACAATATCTCAATGTAGGTTTTATTTAAATCTACGTCTGTTTCTTCTGCCCTGGGAAAGTGGTCTGTTAGAGAAGCGGTAGAAGATGAGACGTCGATGGACCGCTGAGAGATTTTAGGTGGATCGCTAGTTTTAAATTTCTCCTTCTTTGGTAACAATTCTTTCTTTTTTCACCAATATAAAATCATTGACGTCCTCTATTGGACCATAAAACTACCGCATATACTCGAGTATAAGTCGATGCGATTATAAGTCGATCCCTAGACGTTAGGACTTAAAAGTCATCCAAAATTAAAGACTCGATTATAAGTCGAATGCGTTTTCGACGATTCAGAATTGAGGCATTGCATTAGAGCTCCCATGGCTTTCTGCTTAACCCGTTGAGGTTTAAAACACTTGAAATCGCCGTCAAGGCGTGCTCCAGTTGAAATCTGTGACTTAATAGTAGTTCAAAAGTCTATTACCTAAGACATTTTGATAAAAACATTTAATTAAGCAGCAAGTTTATATCTGAATGGTACCAGTGTGTGGCAGTAAAGGATGGGGGCAATATTAACCGGTTTCATAAATCCTTTCTTTTTATTTTGAGTCGAAGACAAGGGTTATGTTCTTTAAGGTCCAATAAGGGAAAAAATGTATCGACTTATACTCGAGTATATACGGTAACTGTAATCAACAACACCACCATAACCCTACATGTCCTTCACTTCACCACTATAAACTTAACTGTCCTCCACTACAAAACCATTAACCTATCTGTCCTCCATTACACCACCATAAACCTACCAGTCCTCTACTACACCAACATAAACCTACCTGTCCTCCCCCACACTAAAATAAACCTACCTGACCTCCACTTCACCACCATTCTGTCCTCCACTACACCACCATTAAATTACCAGTCCTCCACTACACCACCATAAAATTACCAGTCCTTCACTACACCACCATAAAACTACTAGTCCTCCACTACACTACCATACTTTCCCCCACTACACCACAATAAAACTACCAGTCCTCCACTACACTACCATAAAACTACCAGTCCTCCACTTCACCACCATAAACTTACTAGTCCTCCACTACACCATCATAAAACTATCGGTCCTCCACTAAACTACCATAAACTTAACTGTCCTTCATGACATCACCACAAACCTACTTGTCCTCCGCTACACTACTATAAATCTATCAGTCCATCACTACGCATCCATAAACCTACCAGTCCTCAACTACACCACCATAAGCCTAAATGTTCTCCACTACACCATCATAAACTTATCAAAAATCTACAACACTACCATAAACTAAATGTCCTTCACTACACCACCATAAACCTATCAGTCCTTTACAACACCAGCATCAACCTTTCAGCACACCGATGCATCACCATAAACCTACCAGTCCTCCACTACATCATCATAAACCTACCAGTTCTCCACTACACCACCATAAACTTACCGGCCCTCCACTACACCACCATAAACCTACCTGTTCTACACAACCACAATAAACCTAACTGTCCTCCATTGCACCACCGTGAACCTCCTATTTCTCCACTACACAACCATAAACCTACCAGTTCTCCACTACACCGCCATACACCTACCAGTCCTCCACTACACCACCATAAACCTACCGGCCCTCAATTACACCACCATAAGCCTACCGGCCCTCCACTATACCACCATAAACCTATCTGTCTCAACTACACCACCATAAACCTAACTGTCCTCCACTATACCACCATAAACCTATTAGTTGTCCACTACACCACCTTCAACTTATCAGTCCTCTACTACACCACCATAAACCTATCAGTATTCCACTACACCACCATAAACCTACCAGTCGTTTACTACACCACCATAAACCTACCTGTCCTCCACTACACCACGATAAACCTACCTGTCCTCCACTACACCACCATGAACCTATCGGTTCTCCACTACACCACCATCAGCCTACCTGATCTCCACTACACCACCATGAACCTATCAGTTCTCCACTACATCACTATCAACCTACCAGTCCTCCACTACACCACCATAATCCTACTTGTTCTCAACTACACCACCACAAACCTACCTGTGCTCCACTACTCCACCACAAACCTACCTGTCCCCCACTACACCGCTACAAACCTACCTGTCCTTCACTACACGTACCATAAACCTATCAGTCCTCCATTACACCACCAAAAACCTTCCGGTCCTCTACTGCCCCACCATAAACCTGTTAGTCTTTCACTCCACCACCATAAACCAACCTTTCCTCCACTAAACGACCACAAACCAACCTGTCTTCCACTAAACTACCATAAACCTAACTGTCCTCCATTACATCACCACAAACCAACTTGTCCTCCACTACACTACCATAAACCTATCAGTCCTCCACTACACAATCATAAACCTACCAGTCCTTCACTACACCACCATAAACCTACCTGTCTTCAACTACACCACCATAAACCTAAATGTCCTCCAGTACACCATCATAAATTTATCAGTAATCTACTACATCACCATAAACTAAATGTACTCCACTAAACTACCATGAACCTATCAGTCCTTTACTACACCACCATCAACCTATTAGTCCACCAATGCACCACCATAAACCTACCAGTCCTCCACTACTCCACCATAAACCTACTAGTCCTCCACTACACCATCATAAACCTACCGGCTCTCTACTACACCACCATAAACCTACCTGTTCTCCACAACCACCATAAACCTAACTATCCTCCACTGCACCACCGTAAACCTATTAGTTCTCCACTACACCACTACCAACCTACCTGATTTCCACTACACAACCATGAGCCTATCAGTTCTCCACAACACCACTATCAGCCTACCAGTCCTCCACTACACCACTGTAGTGGGACATTCTCTCCACATTTTTGGCTCTATTTATTATTATTTCAGGTACATAGCTCCTCGCGTCCACACTCGAAATCTATACCCATTATGTTAGTTTGTACTTGATTGCTCGTTCTGTTGTTAAATATTACTGCTCGCTGCTCTATTACGTCTAGGGTGGAATCTCCTAATGATTATGTGCGTTCTCACGAAATCCAACAACATAAATACAGGCTCTGTAACTGGCCCAACCAACGACAAGGAATTAAGACCGTTTCCCTTTATAAACTAACTCATTTTTCTTTAATACACTTATTTGATTCCATTGAAGCATACATATCAGTTCGCATATATTGATCCATATTTTCCATAAATCATCATGACAGGATTAACCCTGTTTCAAGAGTATCCATGTATTATATCACCCACATACTTTAAGAAAAGGGAACACTTCGTAATGGGTTCCCATTGGAACGCAAGTTTAGACACAGTCAAAACACAGCAGCCAGACTGTTCAAGAGTTTACGTAAAACTTTGTTTCTACACAAAACACGCATACGTCATATCTATGGTGCACCTCGCTTTCAATATGCCCAACAGTGTCGCATTTATCAGCACTGACTCAAACTCAATAAATCTAACATGCACATTAGGCAAAACTAGTGATCGAAATGACGTAGGTACCACAATTTGTCTGAGTACTGAAGAATAATTATCAAAACAACATATCAAAATATTGTCATGAAATTGATACCAATGTCTGGCGTTATTTGTTTGTGTAATAGTTTTAGCAGTAGCTAATGAGAATAAATGTCCCAAAGAAGAGTCCTGTTTTGCTGGTTAATGAATGAATTTTTATCTATGTAATGACTACTTCAAGAAGCAGTAAATAATTTGTGTCATCTTTCGGTTAAAATAGGTTTCCAAATAAATGCCTCTAAAACTAAAGTTATGAACTTTTCTAACGAGACCTTTAATATCATCCTGAACGGGGAAAAACTACAGAAAGTTGAAAGTTTCAATTATTTAGGCAGTAAAATGACTCAGGATGGTGACACAACAAGAGAAATTCATACTAGAATTGCTTTGGCAGCTAGCGCCTTCAATAGATTATCTAACATTTGGAAATTACGATCATTGAATATACATACCAAGCTTCGTCTGTTTAATTCAAATGTTATCTCAGTGTTAACATACGGCTGCGAGAGTTGGAAAATAACAAAATCATTGGAGAACAAGCTGAATTCATTCGAGAACAAATGTCTTAGAAAACTCATGAACATCAGTTGGAAAGAATTCAAGACTAATCGACAAATAAGAGAAGACTCTAGGCAGAAATATGTCTCCAACTATATAAGGAAAAGACGATGGTCATATATTGGTCATGTCCTACGAATGCAAAACAACGGAATACCATTGCAGGCGCTCACTTGGGTTCCTGAGGGTAAGAGGAAAAAAGGAAGACCAAAAGAAACACTCAGAAGAACAATAATAAGAGAAGGAAGAACGTTGGGATTAAACAATGTGCAAGAGCTAAGAGGAGTGGCGTCACAACGTACAACCTGAAGAGCACTGGTTTCTGCCTTATGCGCCGTGTTTGGTGCTTAAAGAATGTATTATTATTATTATTAATGACTTGTTGTCACGAATGGGATATTATTTTTATTATTAAGTTCATTTGCTTCTGCAACCAGTTGTGCTCTAGTAGTCACAGCATTGGATAAAGAAAGATATTCTCTCTCCCATGCAATAATATCATCAGGAGAACACTCTTTTATACCCTTTATGTTTCCCAAGATCAAGTCACAGCAGGGCTGATCGAGGCAACATACTCGAACTTTCCCAGTAAAGAATGGCGTGGTTATTGTTACGTCGGCCATAGGATATATCTCTACCGTGCCTCCGAACGTTATGCATTTCACCGACGTTCCAGTGAAACAAGAAGGATGGATTAAAGACCTTCTTATACCGACCGTTGTACAGGCCGTGTCCCTCAGAACTTTAATTGGAGTGTTAAACAAAAAGCCATTACGTATATTGAGAGTACCAACACCATCATAAGACGACAACACTGGTAATGCATTTCCACATTTTAGCCGTGGTGTAGCTCCAGGTTGAAATAACATCGTACATTCTGTACAATTATTATAATTGTCTAAATTCACGTTACACGCATTGGCGTGATTATTGGTTCAATGAATGTCATTGCTGAAATGTATATCTTCCGTCTGACAAGCATTGGCTTGTGAGCGTGCTCTATTGTGACTTCTAACGAAGTGAGATCTTCTGCGATCTGAAAAATGCTCTAAATGAGAATGTCCATTTTTCCCTGACATACTGACCACCACGCGGTGACAAATTCTGATTGTCAGTATATTTGTTGTGTGTATACTGGTTGTTTCGATACCATGGGTTATTGTTATAATTGTTGAAATTATGCCTTTCTCTACACCGTGACGGTGAGCGATTATGCTTAAAATTATATTTACCCCTATAAGATGTGTGGTCATTTTCTCTATGATTATATCGTCTGTCCAAGCTCCGAGTGCGCGATCTCCCGTGCGTAGCGGTATATGCAGTAAATGAGCCGAAGACTTTTGTTCTGCACAAAGACAAGTTTGGATGAGCAACGGAAAATTGTTGCCCTAATTTTTTTCATTTCCTCGATACTCGTCGGATTGCGTTCTTGTAAGAATGATACAATATCCTGGTTTACCGACGAAATATCCGTATCTCGCAATAATAGATCACATATTCCTTCAAAGGTTTTAGGTATAGAAGCCTGCTCAACCCATCTTTATAGACATAGTTTTATGGAGGAAACAAAATCTTCAAAGTTGTTACCCTCTACCGGCAACATGGATCTAAATTTATGTCTATAGCCCGCCTGGTCCAGGCCATATCTGCGAATGAATGCTGTCTTTACGACCTGAAAATCATGTCTCCTCTCTTGGTCTATACCCAGATAGACACCAACTGCATCCCCTGTGAGAAGACCAGAAAACAGCCCCAGCCCAGGAATCGTTATCAATATTTAAGCAAGAGACTCTTTCTTCAAACCTATGTAAATAGAAACTAATATCATCGTGAGGGGGGGGGGGGGGGGGGGCGGGGGGGGGGGGGGGGGGGGATTGTGAAAGGTGGTAGTCTTAAATCAAAATTAAGGGTTGTGGTCGTTTTCTTCAATGAACTATTACTACCCAAATCAGGGGAAACCTGCAGATGTTGAAAACGAAGTTTCTCAACCTCAAAAGCTTCTCCCTTTCAAACTTCGCCTCCTCGACAGCAATTTCTGCTAACCGAATTGCATTTTCTTGTTCCATTTTCTCTCGTTCCGCAGCGATTTCTGCCATACGAATTCTTTCTTCCCTATTTGCTTTCTCTTTTACTAAAGCAAATTACCTTTCTTCTCTTTCTCTTTTCTCATTTCTTTCTATTTATTCTTTTTCTTTTTTCTCATTTCTTTCTCTTTCTTCTTTTTCTCTATTCTCATTTCCTTCTCTTTCTTTTTTTGTTTCTGCTTTTTCATATGCAGTCAGAGCAAAATTGTTTTAAAATATCGCCCTCCATACCAAGAGCTTTGCCTTGTTTAATAAAATAGTCAAGAGTCGCCATCGTATTCTAATAAGTATAACTTATCGAAACAAAAAATCATGTTTTGCGGTCAGGACGTCCGTTCTCATGTCAGTGGCTTCCTTTCGGCTTTCACCACTGACAGTCATACGAGCCTCAGACTCCGTATGTCCGTCCCGCAGCAAAGATTGTTTATTCGTTGTTGTTTCCGTAACTTCAATTTTTTTTTACATAGACAGGGGTGTCAGCCCTATGCTAAAACCCCCAACCTGGAGGACCTGGGTGTCTGCTTTCTCTGACCCCTGCCCGTGCAAACCTGTCCAGCTTGGTAGAACCTTCCAGGAGTAAAACTCCCACTGGCATAGCTCTGGGGGTAATCAGGGTACGCAAGCCGCCATACCTCGACACGGTATTGACACCGGTGATGGCCGAATCTTTTGGCCGAATACCATCACCAACCAATATCTGCTTACTCCGAGCAAGCAAGAGGACATGCATACCATTATAGCTGTCAGACGCTGGAGCTGGGTTGGCCATGTCCTCAGAAGAGACCCCGATGCCATCACAAGAACAGCTATGCTTTGGACCCCTGAAGGAAAACGAAAGAGAGGCCGACCAAAAACAACCTGGCGGAGGACTGTGGAGGTTGAAATGCAAAAAATGAACCAGAGTTGGGGCACATTACGAATGATGGCCGCCGATCGAGCAAACTGGAATCAATTTGTTGTTGCCCTACAAGACTCCACTAGGCGTGATGGCTACTGACTGCTTTGACGGTTGGCGGCTAAGGATCAAAGAAAGAAAAAGAGAAGAAGAAACAATAAATCAATATATAGGTTATCCTCTGCCTTACTTAGTCCATAACACTATAGACTAGTGTGTGTGACCGGTGATACTACACCACCATAAACCTACAAGTCGTCCACTACCCCACCATAAGCCTACCTGTCCTCCACTACACCACCATAAACCTACCTGTCCTCCACTACATCACCATAAACCTATCGGTTCTCCACTACACCACCATCAACCTACCTGATCTCCACTACACCATGATAAACCTGTCAGTTCTCCACTACACGACCATAAACGTACCAGCCTCCACTACACCACCATAAACCTACCTGTCCTCCACTACACTACCACAAACGTACCTGTTCTCCACTATACTACCAAAAACCTGTCAGTCCTCCAATACACCACCATAAATCTGTTAGTCTTCTACTCCGCTGTCTTTCATCAAACTACCATAAACCTAACTTTCCTCCACTACATCACCACAAACCTGCTTGTCGTCTACTATACACCCATAAACCTATCTGTCCTCCACTACACCACCATCAACCTATCAGTCCTCCACTACACCACCATCAACCTATCAGTCCTCCACTACACCACTATAAACCTATCAGTCCTCCACTACACCACCATAAACCTATCAGTCCTCCACTACACCACCATAAACCTATCAGTCCTCCACTACACCACCATAAACCTATCAGTCCTCCACTACACCACCATCAACCTATCAGTCCTCCACTACACCACTATAAACCTATCAGTCCTCCACTACACCACTATAAACCTATCAGTCCTCCACGTCACCACTATAAACCTATCAGTCCTCCACTACACCACTATAAACCTATCAGTCCTCCACTACACCACTATAAACCTATCAGTCCTCCACTACACCACTATAAACCTATCAGTCCTCCACTACACCACCATAAACCTATCAGTCCTCCACTACACCACTATAAACCTATCAGTCCTCCACTACACCACTATAAACCTATCAGTCCTCCACTACACCACCATAAACCTATCAGTCCTCCACTACACCACCATCAACCTATCAGTCCTCCACTACACCACCATCAACCTATCAGTCCTCCACTACACCACTATAAACCTATCAGTCCTCCACTATACCACTTTAAACCTATCAGTCCTCCACTACACCAATATAAACCTATCAGTCCTCCACTACACCACTATAAACCTATCAGTCCTCCACTACACCACCATAAACCTATCAGTCCTCCACTACACCACCATAAACCTATCAGTCCTCCACTACACCACCATAAACCTATCAGTCCTCCACTACACCACCATAAACCTATCAGTCCTCCACTACACCACCATCAACCTATCAGTCCTCCACTACACCACTATGAACCTATCAGTCCTCCACTACACCATTATAAACCTTTCAGTCCTCCACTACACCACCATCAACCTGTCAGGCCTCCACTACACCACTATAAACCTATCAGTCCTCCACTACACCACTATAAACCTATCAGTCCTCCACTACACCACCATCAACCTACCAGTCCTCCACTACACCATCATAAACCTATCAGTCCTCCACTACACCACCATAAACCTATCAGTCCTCCACTACACCACCATAAATCTATCAGTTCTCCACTACACCACCATAAACCTATCAGTCCTCCACTACACCACCATAAATCTATCAGTTCTCCACTACACCACCATAAACCTATCAGTCCTCCACTACACCTAGCTACCACAAAGTGCCCGCTTCCAGCTGTTGAAAATGCACGAAAGTTGAGAAAACTGATGGAAATTCGTCAAGTTTAAGTCATCACTGCTACTTTGCTATTAAGCGGATTGAAATAAAATTTACATCACGATACTCTTTATCTTCTTCTCTTTTGAAATGTATTAATTCCCGAATAACAAAAGTTATTTAAGTATTTTTTTACTAATAAAAACAAATAGCAACGTTACGCGTAGCGAAACCCGTCGCGCGGCCAACTCTCGGCTTCTTTGCCTCACCCCGCTTCATTCAAACGGGTATCGCTTGACCAGTAGACGTCTGATTTGCATACGGTTTTCACCATTATGATGGGCGGAGGAATAACTTTAATTTCGTATAATGCAAGTTGTAGAAAATAAAGTGAAAAATTTTGATTTCTTGAAGTGAATTTGAAATTTTACAAGATTTAACATTTTACGTTGTGTTATAATTCCTTGCATGGTATGAGAAGATTTGGGAGCCATTTTTATTTATTCCTGTAAAATATCAAAGTTTTCTGATGTTTGCTGGTGAAGCGATTTGACTTTAAGTAACGCTCTCTCAGTCAAGAATTTTAGCGAAAAATGCAGAGCGAGGCTGTTACATCGACCGTGATAACTCCCGATGTCGATCAAAATCGTCATGCCACTTATGTTGGTTCGTGTTCAAACTTCATCACATCTTCTGATTTTAAGAAGACTATACGTAAGTATATCACTTATTAACAATGTTTTGAACTTTAAATGTAAACTTTACAATAGTTTTAATATTATTTAGCACTTTAACACGATCACATAGTTGTTGTAACAGCGTGGAAGGAATGTGTTATCACCGCTTCAGACATTCGCACATCAATCTAATATTTTCAAGAGCTTGAAAAGCTAAGAAAGTTACCAATTTGAATAAAAAATGCATGTTTTGATTAATTGGTAATTAAATGAAGGTTTCTTTTGCAACATAATAGGGTGAATTATGATCTCATAAGCGAATGTTATCGCTAGGCCTAATGCCAATGGCCGACATATTGAGTCAAGGCTAGGAAACCGGAAAATTTTACCATAACTAAAGACGAAAGTAGCTGACGGTGTACTGAAATGTCCGGACTAGCAGGCACTAGTTGATAGTCTTACCTCGAACATAAATATATATAAACAGCTTTCATGAAATGCACTTTAAATAGTTCAGACTCACGTATTGATGTTAATTAATATACATCTTAATTTAAGCTGGGTGTGCACTTTTCAAGTTTTAAGGTTCGTCCTGATTTTCAATGCACTACATGTACGATATAATAATAGTACATGTAATGCTCTATACATGTAAAGAAAATTCACTTCTGGAATTTTACTGTTGCATATGACTCATACTACGATGGTATAAAAAAACGTTTTTTAATGCTATTAACCAGTTGTTTTATCAAAAAATAGCGTTTAGATGTTGTTAATTATTGTTTAGATGTTAATTATTCCCTACAAATGATTTTTAAAATGAGATATGGACAGTATTTTCAAAAAAAAACATTTTTCTTAATTTTCACATTCTTTTTCTTCCCCTGCGACAAATTGGCCTCTGGATATATTTTAAAAAATTATACAAGAACAAACAGATGTTCAAATCCTCTGAAAAAAAATTGGGTTGTATTTGTGTAGTATGCAGATTAATATGTGCATATTTAAAGCTTGTACCTTTTATATTTTTTGAAATATGATGATGTGAAAATTGATGTTCATGCAAAATACTACATTTTTCGGTAATGATTTGCAATTTTTGGTCTCAAATATATTGATAATTATTCATGATGTAGACCTATAGTTTTCCTTATGTATTCAGTGTATAGCAGACTGTATGCTGTTTGTTAGAGAAGGTTCCAAGATTATATTTAAGAAAACGGGAGCACTCTGAAGTTGGTGTGATGTAACTTTGTCAACTTTGCGAAAGTCCCTACACTTTTAAAAATGCCGTAACTTTTTTATTTTTTGTCCGATTTTAAAATATAAAGTACCTAATTTCATGGTTTTCCAAGAGCTTCCAAACTGCAGTGTTTTCTCTGGTGTTTCTGTGCAAACAAAAATCACTTTGTGGTACCTACTACACCACCATAAACCTATCAGTCCTCCACTACACCACCATAAACCTATCAGTCCTCCACTACACCACCATAAACCTATCAGTCCTCCACTACACCACAAAAAACCTATCAGTCCTCCACTACACCACCATAAACCTATCAGTCCTCCACTACACCACCATAAACCTATCAGTCCTTCACAACACCACAAAAAACCTATCAGTCCACCGATGCACCACCATAAACCTACCTGTCCTCTACTACACCACCATAAACCTATCAGTCCATTACACCACCACAAACCTACCTGTCCTCCACTACACCACCTAAACATTCCTGTCATCTACTACACCACCATAAACCTACCTGCCAACCACTACACCACTATAAACCTATCTGTCCTCTACTACACCACTACAAACCTACCTGTCCTCCACTCCACCACCACAAACCTATTAGTCCTCTGCTCCGCCAAAACAAACCTATTAGTCCTCCACTCCGCCACCACAAACCTTTTAGTCCTCCACTCTGTCACCGCAAATCTATTATTCCTCCACTCCGCTACCACAAACCTATTAGTCCTCCACTCCGCTACCACAAACCTATTAGTCCTTCACTCCGCCATCATAAACCTATTAGTCGCCCACTCCTCCACCGTAAGCCTATTAATTTCCCACTCTGCCACCGTAAGCCTATTAGTCCCCCACTCCGCAACCGTAAGCCTATTAGTCCCCCACTCCACCACTGTAAACCTGCCTCTCTTCACTCCACCACCGTAAACCTGCCTCTCTTCACTCCACCACCGTAAACCTGCCTCTCTCCACTCCGCCACCGTAAACCTACTTCTCTCCACTCCGCCACCGTAAACCCATGTATCCTCCACTTCACGTCCATAAACATGTCTGTCATCCACAAGCAGCACAAAATGAGCCCCCCCCCCCCCCCCCCTTTTTTTTCTTCTTTCCATTTAAAAAAAAAGTTTCGAACCGTTACGTTCTATACTATTGGAAATTCATTTAACCATTAATTTAACAAACGTAGACACGTTGACAGTGTCAGCTAATCGAAGCCTCATCCAAATCCATCGTTTTCGATTGAAGGGAATTACGTGACACGAATAACAAAAAAAAAAAAATAAACAACCCACTGTGAACGGTAAATAAACAAAATGGTGTTGTTGTATCGCAAGGTAGATCTATGGCGAGGTTGTCTTTAAGCAAATTACATGCTGAAAATGTTACAACATCGAAACTGCACTTCATTCATTACTTCATTCATTCATTATCCTTCAATTTGTCAAGGAGTTTAAGTCTTTATCAAATTTCTGTCGTCCGCTAGTCCTGTGCCATCCGCTCAAGATCATTCCTTCATCACTTTCACGGTTGTCTCTAGTCTTTCTTACTCTTCTTCTTCTTCTTCTTCTTCTTCTGCCACTTGTTCTTCTTCTTCCTCCTCTTCTACTTCATCCTCCTCCTCTTCCTTGTACGACTCCTCGTCTTCCTCTTCCTCTTCTTCCTCCACCACCTCCTCCTCCCCGTTCTTCTTCCAACTTCTCTTCTTCCTTCTCCTTGTCATTCTCCTCCTTATTTTCTTCCTCCTCCTCTTATTCCTATTCCTCTTATTCCTTCTCTTCTTCTTCCTGCTCCTCTTCCTCTTCTTCTTCTTCTTCTTTCGAACCTTATGGATTTAAGTTTTTCCTCTTTATACCTTTGTGCATATCGGGGGTAAGTTCTAGAGCTACCTTGCAAAGCTAGAGACCTTCTCCAACTCAGCTGGTTCAACACTAGTAGAGTTCGTAACACACACCAGACTCACGTATTGCAGTGCCAGTAGTTGGATGGCCCTATACCCCAGACGGGATCTATGCTCCCTTTTCCGTATGTGATTTTCTTTTTCTTTACATTACTTGAAGATTCAGATTTTTGAGTTGCATTTGGTTTGATCTGACTTCCACTTATTTCCCAATAAAGTGACAGCTTGTCTTGACTTTTGTATTCTAATTTTGATAGTATTGTCTGTCCTTCCATCTTTGTCTATCTTGTTATCAAGATACGCATGATTCTACACCTTGTAAGGATGTTTCTTTGAGTGCAATCTTGTTATCATTTGCTAATTTTATTCTCATAACCTTTGTCTTTCCCCTTATTTTCAAAGCCAAAACTTGTCACAGACAAACCAGGTAATCAGCAAAGTCTAGATCAGGGTTACTTACCCTGTGATCCACGGACCTTTTGGGGGTCCATGAATGATTCTGGGTGGTTCGTGTACATAACTTAAAAAAACTTAAATTGTATTTGCACAAAATTTTTTACTTGGAAAAATTATCATTGATTATGTATATTACAAGTAAGTATTTAGCCAAACGTAACGGGCAGTAATTATGTGAACTCTTTTTGCTTCATGTCCTGATGATAGCACTAATTCTATTGTGATCAGGTCATCTCTTTCCATTCCATTTTAACTTCATTGGATCTTTGGCCATGTCCTCAGAAGGGACCCCGATGCCATCACAAGAACAGCTATGCTATGAACCCCTGAAGGAAAGCGAAAGAGAGGCCGACCGAAAACCACTTGGTGGAGGACTGTGGAGGCTGAGATGCAAAGAATGAACCAGAGTTGGGGCACTGTACGAAGGATGGCCGCCGACCGAGCAAAGTGGAATCAATTTGTTGTTGCCCTACAAGAAGCCACCAGGCGTGATGGCCACTGACTGCTTTGACGGTCGGCGGCTAAGGATCAAAGAAGAAGGATCTTTGTAGTTGTGGTGAAGTACATTGATGCAACGATAAAATCATTAATTAATTATATATTAAAGTCAAAATAATAGCAGTAGAAATAAAATTAGTAAAGTTGTAACGCGTCTTCTTTACCGCGCCAGGAAACGCATTGATTTAGGTAGGATAGAACATAGTGGGAAATCTTATCGCCGCGTTGGTAGTATTAGCCTTTAAAACGCGCCCGTCAAGGGTTAACGATAAAAGTTTGTAAAAGCTACTAGCGTACTGGTTCCAGGAAAGATAGAAAGAATAAAACACACAAACATATAAGATTGAGAGAGCGGACACCTGCTGCCGGCTTGTCAAGTGTTAGAGGTTTGAATTAGCTACTCGGGCCAACAGTGCAAGACATGCCGTTAGCTGGTGTCGAAAACGATGTCGCAAGTTTGAAAATTTAAAAATACCCCGCTAGTCCAATACATTTCTAACCACAGACACTGTGGAAAAATATATATACACACACGCATAATTACTTCCTATCGGGAAAAAGGAAGATCTGAGGCGATTTTTATAACATTCAAGTAGTGGAAACTTAGAAAACAAAGAACACCAACATGGAAAATATATTGAATTCTTTATTACTAGGTTTATGATCATAAAAGTTAGCTAGTCTTAGAGCGGGTCTTGTTCTGATGGGTAATATGCTTTCGAATCAAAAATCCGACAGATAGAAATAAAGTTATAGACAAAAGACGGTATTTGTTCGTACAGACAGACCAAAACATGCTCGTTTGGACTTGCACTAACGATGACTTTTTTGACGCATCCTTGAAAAAGGTAGGAAAAGCTTACAAGTAGTCTGTTGTAGAACGGGACAGAAAAGGGGGAGAAAAATTATGGGATGGCTTAACACAAAATATATTTAGCAGTAGAGATCTAAGAATGAGAGAGTAAAAAACTTGGTAGTGTCCAAAAATCAAGTCTGTTTTTGCTTTTAATTTCAAATTTCAAAATTGTCGTTCGGTCATTGGCCAAAGCCTTTCATATTATTAAGAAAATTCAACGGCTTGACGCCATTTGTAGAAGATAGTCCCGAGAGCAGGACGTTGTGAATTTTGTGAAAAGTGATTAGCCTTATTAAAAAAAATATATATGAAAGTATAGGCATCACAGTCCAGCCAGCAGTACATCTGGAATCTGCTATTCAACGTACCTGTGTTTTTTTTTCATTGAATTCTGGTAAGACCGACATTATACATATATATATTTTGTTTAAAAAAATGTGAGTGAGAGATGCTGCCATCACGACTAAGTAATCAGGTCCTAAGCTGATTTATGCAAGGCTTGAAGGGGAATTAAGATGAAACACATTGCCAGTTTTGTAAATGCACATGTCTTGTGAAATAAAATGTTTTCTTAGGTGACCAGAGGGACACAGCTCACCCATCCCATTGTATGGTAGAAAAGAAAGATTAATAAGATTATTGCAAATGCAGGCCGCCTTTGTAGGAGAGACATGTGAACAACACTGGTACACTGTGGAATGGATGTGCTGGATTGGTCCCTCGAATATGACCCAGCTCTTTATTTCTTATGTATGCTCTTTTGTATATAAAACACAGTCTAATTAAGATATCATCCAGGAGACATTGTTTCATTATTACAGGGTCTTATCTGGCACTAGTCCGGTGCCAGAGTTCTATGTGAAAGTTGTTGAGAAGTTTTGGAGGCCAGTAGTGATAGGGGTCACCAGTATCCCCCCTATTACTTTTGGAGCAGTGGTCATTTGGCAGAAAGAATTCAGACAGTTCCAGTGGGCCAGATAAGTGAAATATCTGGTACCCTAACAGTACATCAGCTATAAGAGCAGCATATCCCTGTATCCAAGAAATAAAATATTTCCATAGTAAAATGAACAGTGACATTAGATGGTAAAGAAACTGGGAGTGATTAAAAAAATCCCAAACAGCCATCCAGTGTTAGAAACCAGTTATAGACAGATTTTAGTAACACTATTAGTATAATTTAACAGTAATTGTTTGGACACTTGTCCCTGTGGGTCTAAAATTTCCATTTGTATATATCTTGAATTCTTTTCATTTTTAAAGTCCTGACCAGAAGAATACTAGGTTCAGGACCAAATAAATCATACAGAAAATTATTAATTGTACAAAGTTATACCAGGTGTTACTTCCTTTAATCTTAGACCTTTAATACTTGTTTGTATGGCTGTGTATTATTGTTAAAGTACCATCACACCATACTTGCATATCCCTAGACATTAGACGTAGCAATCATTCATACTAGTCAAGAATAAGTCTGCTTGAGGCCATAAGGTGGTAGCAGAAAGGTATCCTGATAACTCAACCCTAAATTTGTTAGAATCAGGAACCTTCACAGCTGGCCTCATTCAGTACATTAAGTACAAATATCAACATAATTTCATAACATCAAAACCCACCACAATAAATTGGGGTCTCTTATTCAGGGATTTGAACTTGTTAGTGTTTAGAAATTTAAATATTGTAGCACTAGTGTCCCCAAAAGTTATAAAAGTATTTAAAATGGAAAATAAAAGCTGATGGACTGTTAAGAGCCAGTAATTAGTTGATTAATGGGTTAATAAATTGGTTAGAGTTAGTACTCTGTTTATTAAGAGTTTGGAAAATTATATTAGATCATTTTAAAGATTGATATTATAGCCGACCTAGCAAAGTTCAGATCTGCTGCTGTGCTGGCTGCAAAAGAGATGAATATGGATGGACCAGAGTTGGTTCAGTATGTCAAGGCAGAGGTGGATACATTTATTGCACGAGAAGAGAATAGGCTAGCTGCAGAAAGAAAATTAGAAGTTGAGAAAGAAATAAAACGGTTGCAGATTGAGGCTGACAAAGAGGCTAGGGCATTGGAGGCGGACCGGGAGGCTGAAATAAAGCGGCTCCAACTTGAAGAAAAAAGGCTGAAAGGGAGGCTGAGGAAAGGAGATTGGAAGCTGAAAGGGAAGACAAGCGATTATCTGTAGAAAGGGAAGCTGAAAAGGAGGAGAAGAGATTACAGAGGGAGCACGAGCTACGACTAAAAGAGTTCGAATTTCAAGGCCATGCTCCTGAAAATGGTGCCAGCCCTTCTACCTCCGATGCCACTGCTAGTCAGGGAGCCTCAACTTCAGCTATGGGGTTCCATTTAGACCATTGTGTTGAGAGGGACGATGACATTGAGTCATTTTTGTCTAGATTTGAGGTTTTAGCCACCACCTATGGGTTGGAGAAGGAAAGGTGGAGTTTAAAGTTATCTCAGGGGCTGAGGGGAACATCTTATGAAGTGTTTGCCAAGATGAGCAAAGACGACCAAGACAATTATGACATGTTAAAGCAGGCTCTTTTGCTAAGGTATGAAAAGAACGGAGAATTTTACAGGAAAAAGTTTAGGAATACCAAACTACTGTCGGGTGAGACCTATCACCAGTTCTCTGCACGTTTAGAGACGTACTTGGAGAAATGGAGTGCTCTGGGGAAAACCAAAGATCTTAAAGAGATTATCCTTATTGAGCAATTGAGGGAGTCCATGGCTCCAGACTTGAGAAAGTTTCTCATGGAACAAGGTGCAGAGAGGCTTGGTGAGTTACTTAATGTCGCTGAGAGGTATCAGGCAGCCCAGGCAGAGGTAGCTGGCGCTAAAAAGAAACAGATTGACAATTATATGGCTCCACAAAACTCTAATAGGTTTGATAACAAAGATCAGGGGAACAAAGGTAAGCACAATTTTGATAAGCCACGCAATGATTTTAGAAACAAAAACCCACAATTCAATGATAGGAAATATGATGAAAGAAAACCTTTTCATCAAGGTAGATTATATTGCAAATGGTGTAAGAGGGAAGGTCATGACATCAAATTTTGTCATAAGAAAACTTCTGGATTTGCTGCTATGAAGATGGGGAACAAGGAAGGAAAGGACAAACCTACTGGACAGCAGGAACCTTATCACCCCCAGTGTGTGAGGATGTAGTCTGCAATGGGGTCACCATTAGGTGTCTCTATGATACAGGCTTAGATTTTGATTCTGTTGTGAGTGCGCACTTGGTGAACTCAGATCAGTATACCACAGAAACAGTGGAGATACAAGGGGCGACCACGGACATACCACTTATGAAACTTCCCATTGCCAGGATAACGGTGAAAACTCGCTATGTGGAAGGAGTAATCAGAGCAGCAGTGATCAACGCACCCATTTGCCCTCTGATATTGGGGTGTCGTTATGTCTTCTTGGGGAATCCCAAGAGACCTGTGGTCTTGGCAGCCGTCCAGACTCGATCACAATCCAGAAAGGAGGAAGATGAACTTATAAATACTCATCCAGAAGATATGAGGAAGGCACAGGCTGAGGACAAGACACTGAAGCCTTGTTACAAAAAATTACCTAAATGCCTTACACCTCCAAGCAAAGCGGACTATTACATGAAGAACAAATTATTATATAGGAAGATCGGAACTGGAACAAATGGTCACGACCAGCTGGTTCTTCTTACTTCATATAGGTAGAGAGTGTTGGAATTAGGACATGCGATTCCTTTCAGTGGTCACATGGGGATCAGCGCAACAGGACAGCGAATAGCTTGTCATTATTTCTGGCCAGGAATAACGGAGGATATAAAGAGATATGTAAAATCCTGCCCAGAATGTCAAAGGGTAGCTCCAAAGCTCCAGCAACTCTAGTGGAAATGCCTATTGTGGGAACACCTTTTGAGAGAGTTGCAGTGGATATTGTGGGACCTCTCACTCGGACCAAGAGGAGGAACAGTTACATCCTTACTCTGGTGGACACGTGTTCTATGTGGGGAGAGGCGGTAGCCCTGTCGTCAATCGATTCCAAGCATGTCGCAGAGGCATTACTTACAATATTCACAAGGTTAGGATTCCCGCATCAAATCTTGACTGATAACGGCTCACAGTTCAAGGGGAAACTAACGGAAGAGGTTTTCAGGATCTTCCAAGCCAGGCACTTTCATTGTAGTCCGTATCACCCCCAAGGGAACGGCCTGGTAGAGAGGTTCAACGGGACTCTCATTTCTATCGTGAGAAAGCTGGCATATGAGAAACATGATACTTGGGACCAATACCTGCCCGCTGCGTTGTTTGCGTATCGGGAAGTTCCACATAATTCAACCGGGATGGCACCCGCAACCCTGTTATTTGGGAGGCCAATAAAAGGACCTTTAGAGGCTTTGTTGAGGACCTGGACAGATGAGAAGGCAGAAGAGACTGTTACCTCATCATACCAATATGTGAACGAGCTGACCCCTCGTCTTGAAACTGGCTGGAAACTTGCAAATGATAATCTCAGACAAGTCAGAAAAAAACATGCTGCCTATTTTAATAAGAAAGCTAAGGATAGAGAATTATTTGTGGGAGAGAAGGTGCTTCTTCTACTGCCCGGCAGCCATAACAAACTACAAATTGGATGGCAAGGTCCATATACTGTTCTAGCGAAGGTGTCTAGAACAAATTATAAGATCGACAAGAAAGGGAAAAGTATATCATGTGAACCTTCTAAAGAAATATCTGGACAGGGAAATCCAGGAAGGAACACATTTAATGTCCTTGTCGATAGCAACAGGGATGAAGAATGAACCGCTCACATCCCATGAGTATCCCTTGAAAACATGTGAGACACCGGCACATGTAAAAGTCAGTAAACACTTGACGAAAAAACAGAGGGAACAGGTTCAAAAGGTTCTGACTGAGCATGCAGACGTGTTAACAGACAAACCGGGGCACACGAATTTGTTAGAATATGACATGAAACTAGTAGACCCAACACCGATCTGTATGAGAGCCTATACGATCCCGTTTGCCAAGGAGAAAGCTTTGAAAGAGGAGATTGAGTACCTATTGAAAGAAGGAATTATTTCTCATAGCGAATCTCCATATAGTTCCAGTGTGGTTTTGCTGAGAAAACCCTCTGGAGAACATCGTCTGTGTATAGATTACAGGAAACTGAATGCTGTCACAGAGAATCAGGTGGATCCATTACCTGACACAAATCAATTATTAGCCAGGCTAAACAAGGCAAAATATTTTTCGAAGGTGGATCTGAGCAAAGGCTATTATCAGATTCCAGTGAAGCCTGAGGTCAGACCTTATGTGGCGTTTAGCACTTCGGAAGGACATTACGAATTCAACATGTTACCTTTTGGGTTGAAAAATGCTCCGAGTGTATTTTCTAGGATGATGCGAAAATTGTTGGATCCACTAAATAACTCATGCATCACAAACTTTATGGATGACATCCTCATTGCTACAGAAACATTTGAGGAACACATTAACTCTTTGACTATGCTGTTCGATAGACTAAGGGAGGCTAATTTGACGGCTAGACCAACAAAATGTTGTATTGGTTGTAAAGAGTTGGAGTTCTTAGGACATACTGTGTTTCAGGGTAGTATGACCCCTGACCCCAAGAACCTTGAAAAATTGCAGAGAGCACCTAGGCCACAAACAAAGAAAGATGTGAGATCTTTCGTGTCGTTATGTGGATTCTATCAGAAATACATCAAAAATTGTAACTCTATTTGTGCTCCTCTGACGGATTTAACCCGCAAGGGAAATCCTGATAGAATTGTTTGGTCAGCCCAATGTGAATCAGCCTACCAAGAGTTAAAGGAAAAATTTACAAGCAAGCCTATCTTGAAATTACCTGATTTGAGTCAGGAATTTGTGGTGAGAAGTGACGCAAGCAATGTGGGCCTGGGAGCTATGTTGTTGCAAAGATCATCGTCACCAGAGGGAGAGCTGAACCCAGTCGCTTATGCTAGCCACAAGTTAAGCAAAGCGGAGCAAAACTATTCAACAAGCGAAAAAGAATGTCTAGCTTTGATCTGGGCAATACGAAAGTTCCAGATCTATATGGTAGAACATTCGTGGTTGTAGTGGTATTGATGGTATTGTATGATGATGATGGTACTACATGTAAATTGTATGAGGCCAGCTGTGAAGGCTCCTGAGATAAAATGTAATTGAGAATTGTCAGAAGGCCTTTCTTGCTACCACTACGACCTCACACTTAATTTTTTTTTTTAATGAATGTAGCTGCGTAAAGTGTCTAGGGTTATGATGTGTACTGTGGTGTGTTAGTTATAAATATACCCATAGATATTTAACAAGACTAATAAGATTAACAAGTGTTACAATACACTGAACTAACTCACGTGTGTAAAGTTTTTGATATAATTATATTACATTTATTTGTTCTGGATCAAGTTTTATTTTGACCAGAACTTGTTTTAAAAGAAGGATTTAAAATTTATGAAAATTATGCATGGAATGTTACATAATAAATGCAAAAGTATACATATTTAAGTACTAGAATAGTTAGTTTTATTAAAATGTTCTGGTAGTCAGCTACTAAGGAGGATATTTATTGTCTGTGCTGTTGGGGTGGTCTCATCACACCTGTCTATATTTACTACACAGTGTCCAGAAAATGGTGGGAATTTTTATGGGGTATCTGCAACTAAATGGGGTTGGTGAATATCCAGCAGACCAGAGGCTCACTCATCTGGTATTCGTAGCTCTGGTGCTGAAATCAGGTGGTCCCACCTCTCCGTGCTGGCGGGCAATAATGGTGGTCTCTGTCACAAGGACTGCACAGATACACTTGTGTAAATCACCACCCGAGTAGATACTGCTTCGTAGACGACAGAAACTCGCAGCTCTGCAATCAAAGTATGGGCCATGTGTCAAAATCTATTCTCTACCCACGTCTGGACACCACACTGACACAACAACCACATTATACAGACAGGTCAGATCTCTCTGACCAAACAGCACAGTTACCATGGTGGGTTTACATCCGATAGATCCTCCCAGACTATAGATTCTGAAAAATAATTATTAGTTTTCTACCCTAAAAGAGGATAGGTAATATGTTTCCTTATTCTCAACTCTTGATCGGTCTTGCATAATCCTTGCTGGTGTTTAGGTACATTGTTAGTCCCTAGACCCTGACTTGGGCGGGGGGTCTAGAGCAAAATCCCTACTTGTTTGTAAGGCTAGATTATGATATGGCAGTATCAAATCACTCGAACATGAAACAATATTCAAAATATATAAAGAAATAATTTCAATCTTACCAGATTATGAATAATTAACACAGAAGTGCTAGCAAAACTCAGCTGAGCTGCTGGCTATAGGATGGCGTCCCTAAATTTAACTCACTGTCTTTCATATGGGAAAACACCACACTTTAAAATCTGTGTCTAACACTGAACAATTATTGAGAAATGACCCCACTTTCGCGTCTGAGCGCTAATGATATGATTGTCTGTGGCCAATCACTGCCTAGTTTTATTTTCAATTTCAAATTTCCTCACTAAAGTCATTTCAGTCAAGCTTCAGTCACGTATGGATGGTTATCTGTTAGTCTGTCCGTCTCTACTTGTGTTTCTACAAAATTGTGCTCGATTTTTGACCCAACCGTTCTCTCCCCTTCAAATTTTTGTTGTAAAAAGTTATATTTAGACACAGCTACCACCAATGTCCCTTCACTTCTATGCCAAGTAAATTTGAACATCTGTGTCCAAGGTCGTGTTTTTGTGTGCAAATAACGATATGTTAGATTCAATGCAGTCTGTGGCTGATGTAAACTACACTGTCTTCTGTCATTATTTTCAATATTATCTATCCGTCTGTAAAATTAAGACCATATTCGTTCACTGCTCAGAATAGGCCATCTGGCCAGCTAATTTTTATATTCCTAACATTAATATTAAGAAAAATTTACTTTTTAATTTTTTGTAATTTTTTCAGACATCTGCGTTCTTCCGCTCAAATTCAAATCAAGCGCTTGGTATCGCAAAACGTCCAATTCCGTACCTCGTGTCAATTTGGGGGACTTGAATTTTTTTTTACTTTCATCCATTTCCCCCCCCCCCCCCCCCCCCCCCCCCAATTGCGTCTCTTTAGCCTTTCCAGTCATATTTTTTTTTCCTTTTTGATCCTCCGTTCCCCTCCGGTCTAGCAAGTCAAATTTATGGAGGGTGATGACCCGCGGTCTAGGCGATCATGTACATCAGCAGCCTACGCATTATGTTTTTATCCTTAAATGTTATCCTTGGAGGAATTTTACCGTTGTATCTCTGTCAATTTCACTACACATCTCCCCACCTGAAAACATGCCTATGGCAAGTTCCAAAACCAGCGATACACATAGGTAAAATTACTCCTCACGTCTGCCATTACTCTAATTTTGATCACAGGGGTGCCGACTGAGGAAATCTGCACCGACATTCAATTTGCCTGGGATATATTGGATACTAAACTGATAAGGTTGAAGCAATAAAGACCACCTCAGCAATCTTGCGTTTTCATGCTTAGCCTGAGACAAGAACACGAGAGGCTGATGATCCGTCTCCACCACAAAAGTCCTACCATACAGATAGATTTGAAACTTCTTTATTGCCCAGATTAATGCTAAACATTCTTTTTCGCTTGTGGAGTATCCTTGTTCCGCCTTATTCAATTTGCGGCTTGCATAAGCGACTGGTTTCAGTTCCCCATCAGGTGAAGATGATCTTTGCAACAAAGCCCCCCCAAGTCCTACATTACTTGCATCGGTTCTTAAGACAAAGTCCTGTGTCAAATCAGGCAGTTTGAGAATAGGCTTGCTAGTGAGTTTTTCCTTTAACTCTTGGAACGCTAATTCACATTGTGCAGTCCAAATAATTTTATCTGGAAGTCCCTTGCGAGTCAGATCAGTCAGAGGAGCACAAATGGCGTTAAAATTTTTGATGTATTTCTGATAAAATCCGCATAACGACACGAATGATCGCACGTCCTTTTTGGTTTGCGGCCTAGGTGCTCTCTGCAGTTTTTCCAAGTTCTTAGGATCAGGGGTCATATTACCCTGATATACAGTGTGCCCCAAGAATTCCAACTCTTTGCATCCAATACAACATTTTGTTGGCCTAGCAGTTAAGTTCGCCTCCCGAAGTCTATCAAACAACATCTCCAGAGCTTCAATGTGTTCTTCAAATGTCTCTGTGGCGACGAGTATATCATCCATGAAATTCGTGATACATGGGTTATTCAGGGGGTCCAACAATTTTCGCATCATCCTTGAAAACACACTCGGAGCATTTTTCAGTCCGAATGGTAGCATATTGAATTCATAATGTCCATCCGAAGTGCTAAAAGCCAAATAAGGTCTCACTTCAGGCTTCACTGGGATCTGGTAATAGCCTTTACTAAGATCCACTTTTGAAAAGTATTTTGCCTTGTTCAGTCTGGCAAATAGCTGTTTTGTGTCTGGTAATGGATCCACTTGTCCTTCTGTGACAGCATTCAGTTTCCTGTAATCTATGCACAGTCTGTGTTCCCCAGACGGTTTCCTCAACAAAACGACACTAGAACTAAAAGATGATTCACTGTGCGAAATAATCCCCTCCTTCAATAAATAATCTATTTCTTCCTTTAATGCCTTCTCCTTCGCGAACGGAATAGAATAGGCTCTCATACAGATTGGGTTTGAGTCTACCAGTTTCATGTCATACTGTAGCAAATTTGTATGGCCTGGTTTATCTGTTAATACATCTGTATGTTCCTCCAGAACTTGTTGAACTCTCTCCCTCTGGTTTTTAGTCAGGTGCTTACTGACTTTTACCTGTGCTGCTGTTTCACAAGGATGTAATGGGTATTCATGTGAGGTGAGTGGTTCTTTTTGCATCTGGGTTGCAATAGCCAAGGTCAATAAGGGGGTGCTTTCCTGGAGTGGTCTGTCCAGATACTTCTTTAACAGGTTTACATGATAAACTTTTTCCTTCCCCTTTTTGTCAATTTTATAGTTTGTTCTAGACACCTTCTCTAGAACCGTATATGGACCTTGCCAACCAATTTGTAATTTATTCTGGCTTCCCGGTAGTAGAAGCAGCACCTTCTCTCCGACTGCCAGTTCCCTGTCCTTTGCCTTCCTATTAAAATATGCTGCATGTTTCTTCCTGGCTTGTTTCAAATTATCATTTGCCAGTTTCCATCCAGCTTTCAAACGAGTGGTCAGTTCGTTCACATATTGATACGATGAGGTAACAGTCTCTTCTGCCTTCTCATCTGTCCAGGTCCTTAATAAAGCTTCTAAAGGACCTTTTATTGGCCTCCCAAATAGCAGAGTTGCGGGAGCCATCCCGGTTGAACTATGTGGTACCTCCCGGTACGCAAACAATGCGGCGGGCAGGAATTGATCCCACAGATCCGGTTTTTCGTGTGCCAGCTTTCTCAGGATAGAAATGAGAGTCCCATTGAACCTCTCTACCTGGCCGTTCCCTTGTGGATGGTACGGACTACAATGAAAGTGCCTGGCTTGAAATAGCTTAAAAACTTCTTCCGTTAGTTTCCCCTTGAACTGAGAACCATTATCCGTCAAGATTTGATGCGGGAATCCTAATCGGGTAAATATTGTAAGTAGTGCCTCTGCTACATGTTTTGAATCAATTGATGGCAGGGCTACCGCCTCTCCCCACATAGAACAAGTGTCCACCAGAGTAAGGATGTAACTGTTCCTCCTCTTGGTCCGAGTGAGAGGTCCTACAATATCCACTGCAACCCTCTCAAAAGGTGTTCCCACTATGGGCATTTCCCCTAGAGTTGCAGGGGCAGTCCAGTGCTTTGGAGCTACCCTTTGACATTCTGGGCAGGATTTGACATATCTTTTTATATCCTCCGTTATCCCTGGCCAGAAGTAATGACAAGCTATACGCTGTCCTGTGGCGCTGATCCCCATGTGACCACTGAAGGGGATTGCATGTCCGAGTTCCATCACTTTCTCTCTATATGCAATGGGAAGAACCAGCTGGTTGTGACCATTTGTTCCAGTTCCGGCCTTCCTGTATAAGAGTTTGTTCTTCATGAAATATTCCCCCTTGCTCGGAGGTGTGTGGCATTTGGGTAATTTTTTTAAAACATGGCTGGAGTGTCCTATCCTCAGCCTGCGCCTTCCTCATCTCCTCTGGATGAGCGTTTATAGGTTCACCTTCTTCCTCCTTCTTCTGTGACCTGGTCTGCACTGTCGCCATGATCACAGGTTTCTCGGGATTCCCCAAGAAGACGTATCTACACCCCAAGATTAGAGGGTAGATTGGTTCATCTATCACCGCTGCTCTGATTTCTCCTTCCACATAGCGAGTTTTCACCGTTATCCTTGCGATGGGAAGTGTCATGAGTGGTATGTCCTTAGTCGCCCCTTGTATTTCCACTGTTTCTGTGGTATACTGACTTGGGTCCACTAGGCTAGACTTCACAACTGAATCATAATCCAAACCTGTATCATAAAGGCACCTTATGGTGACCCCATTACAAATAACATCCTCACAAACTGGGGGGTGATAAGGTTCCTGTTGTCCCTTAGGATTAACCTTTAATCTTTGCGTCCCCGACTTCATTGCAGCAATGTTTGAAGGTTTCCTTCTACAAAATTCGGTGTTATGGTTATCCTTCTTGCACCATTTACACCATCTTTTTCCTTGGTTCAACGGTTTTCTTTCATTGAACTTTTGGTCATTGAACTGTGAGTTTCTGTCGCGATAGTCATTTCTTGGCCGCTCAAAATTTGTCCTACCTTTATTTCCCTGCTCTCTATTATCAAATTTATTAAATTGCTGTGGAGCTTTAAAATTGTCTATGTGCTTCTTTTTAGCACCACTTACCTCTGCCTGGGCTGCCTGATACCTCTCAGCAACATTTAAAATTTCCCCCAACTTCTCTGCACCTTGTTCCATGAGAAATTTTCTCATGTCTGGAGCCATGGACTCTCTCAATTGCTCAATCATGATCATTTCTTTAAGATCTTGGGTCTTCCCCAGAGCCGTCCATTTCTCCAAATAGGTTTCTAGTCTGGCCGAGAATTGGTGGTATGTCTCCCCAGACAACAGTTTGGCATTTCTAAATTTCTTACGATAAAATTCACCATTCTTCTCGTACCTTAATAACAAAGCCTGCTTTAACATGTCATAATTGTCTTGGTCTTCCCTGTTCATTTTGGCAAATACTTCATAAGAAGCACCCCTCAATCCCTGTGATAGCTTTAAACTCCACCTCTCTCTCTCTAACCCATATGTAGTAGCTAATAACTCAAAACGTCCCAGGTACCCCTCTATGTCATCGTCTTTCTCAACAAAATGGTCTAAATGAAACCCCATAGCTGAGTTTGAGGCTCCCATACTGGGCGTAGCATCTGAGGCAAAAGGGCTGGCGCCATTTTCAGGGGCCGGGCCTTGTAATTCCAGCTCCCTTAGTCGTAATTCGTGCTCCCTCTGCAACCTTCTATCTTCAGCCTCCCTTTCGGCCTTTTTATCTTCTGCCTCCCTTTCGGCAGTCAACCTTTTTTCTTCTGCCTCCCTTTGCTGTCGTTTTTCTTCTGCCTCCCTTTGCTGTCGTTTTTCTTCTGCCTCAATCTGCAGCCTCTTAATTTCTCTTTCAGCCTCAATTTGTAATCTCTTTTCTTCAGCTAACCTGTCAGCCTCTAATTTTCTTTCAGCCTCTTTTTCTAATCTCCTTTCTTCCCGTTCAATATATTTATCACATTCAGTCGTTACGTATTGAATTAAAATTTGACCATCCATCCCCATCTCCTTCGCAGTGAGCACAGCAGCTGATCTAAACTTTGCTAGCTCAGCCATACTTTTTAGACAATATAATAATATATAAGCTAAATCTCTAACCAGTAAATACACTAAGTACTTCTAATTACTATAGTCTAACTAATTCTAACTAACCAGTTAACTAATTAATTATTACTGGCTGTGAAGATTCACCAACTTTTATCCGCAGGGACACTTTTACTTTTAAAGGAAATTTTACAATTTATTTCCCTACTTTTATTTCTCCCACCAGGAGATCTTAATATTACTGTTGGGCTAATTATCCCTGGACAAGACCCCAATATATGTAGTGGTATTGATGGTATTGTATGATGATGATGGTACTACATGTAAATTGTATGAGGCCAGCTGTGAAGGCTCCTGAGATAAAATGTAATTGAGAATTGTCAGAAGGCCTTTCTTGCTACCACTACGACCTCACACTTAATTTTTTTTTTAATGAATGTAGCTGCGTAAAGTGTCTAGGGTTATGATGTGTACTGTGGTGTGTTAGTTATAAATATACCCATAGATATTTAACAAGACTAATAAGATTAACAAGTGTTACAATACACTGAACTAACTCACGTGTGTAAAGTTTTTGATATAATTATATTACATTTATTTGTTCTGGATCAAGTTTTATTTTGACCAGAACTTGTTTTAAAAGAAGGATTTAAAATTTATGAAAATTATGCATGGAATGTTACATAATAAATGCAAAAGTATACATATTTAAGTACTAGAATAGTTAGTTTTATTAAAATGTTCTGGTAGTCAGCTACTAAGGAGGATATTTATTGTCTGTGCTGTTGGGGTGGTCTCATCACACCTGTCTATATTTACTACACAGTGTCCAGAAAATGGTGGGAATTTTTATGGGGTATCTGCAACTAAATGGGGTTGGTGAATATCCAGCAGACCAGAGGCTCACTCATCTGGTATTCGTAGCTCTGGTGCTGAAATCAGGTGGTCCCACCTCTCCGTGCTGGCGGGCAATAATGGTGGTCTCTGTCACAAGGACTGCACAGATACACTTGTGTAAATCACCACCCGAGTAGATACTGCTTCGTAGACGACAGAAACTCGCAGCTCTGCAATCAAAGTATGGGCCATGTGTCAAAATCTATTCTCTACCCACGTCTGGACACCACACTGACACAACAACCACATTATACAGACAGGTCAGATCTCTCTGACCAAACAGCACAGTTACCATGGTGGGTTTACATCCGATAGATCCTCCCAGACTATAGATTCTGAAAAATAATTATTAGTTTTCTACCCTAAAAGAGGATAGGTAATATGTTTCCTTATTCTCAACTCTTGATCGGTCTTGCATAATCCTTGCTGGTGTTTAGGTACATTGTTAGTCCCTAGACCCTGACTTGGGCGGGGGGTCTAGAGCAAAATCCCTACTTGTTTGTAAGGCTAGATTATGATATGGCAGTATCAAATCACTCGAACATGAAACAATATTCAAAATATATAAAGAAATAATTTCAATCTTACCAGATTATGAATAATTAACACAGAAGTGCTAGCAAAACTCAGCTGAGCTGCTGGCTATAGGATGGCGTCCCTAAATTTAACTCACTGTCTTTCATATGGGAAAACACCACACTTTAAAATCTGTGTCTAACACTGAACAATTATTGAGAAATGACCCCACTTTCGCGTCTGAGCGCTAATGATATGATTGTCTGTGGCCAATCACTGCCTAGTTTTATTTTCAATTTCAAATTTCCTCACTAAAGTCATTTCAGTCAAGCTTCAGTCACGTATGGATGGTTATCTGTTAGTCTGTCCGTCTCTACTTGTGTTTCTACAAAATTGTGCTCGATTTTTGACCCAACCGTTCTCTCCCCTTCAAATTTTTGTTGTAAAAAGTTATATTTAGACACAGCTACCACCAATGTCCCTTCACTTCTATGCCAAGTAAATTTGAACATCTGTGTCCAAGGTCGTGTTTTTGTGTGCAAATAACGATATGTTAGATTCAATGCAGTCTGTGGCTGATGTAAACTACACTGTCTTCTGTCATTATTTTCAATATTATCTATCCGTCTGTAAAATTAAGACCATATTCGTTCACTGCTCAGAATAGGCCATCTGGCCAGCTAATTTTTATATTCCTAACATTAATATTAAGAAAAATTTACTTTTTAATTTTTTGTAATTTTTTCAGACATCTGCGTTCTTCCGCTCAAATTCAAATCAAGCGCTTGGTATCGCAAAACGTCCAATTCCGTACCTCGTGTCAATTTGGGGGACTTGAATTTTTTTACTTTCATCCATTTCCCCCCCCCCAATTGCGTCTCTTTAGCCTTTCCAGTCATATTTTTTTCCTTTTTGATCCTCCGTTCCCCTCCGGTCTAGCAAGTCAAATTTATGGAGGGTGATGACCCGCGGTCTAGGCGATCATGTACATCAGCAGCCTACGCATTATGTTTTTATCCTTAAATGTTATCCTTGGAGGAATTTTACCGTTGTATCTCTGTCAATTTCACTACAGTGGTCCAAACGGATCATCAGCCTCTCGTATTCTTATCACAGGCCAAGCATGAAAATGCCAGATTATTAAGATGGTCGTTATTATTACAGCCATATCACTTTACCATCGAATATATTCCGGAGTCACTGAACGTGGGTGCAGATTTCCTCAGTAGGCATCCCTGTGATCCAAATCAGAGTATTCAGCAGGCGTAGGGAGTTGATTGTATCTATGTGTATCACTGTTTGGAACTAGCATCAGGCAAGTTCTTAGCTGGGGAGATGTGTGGTGAAGTACATTGATGCAACGATAAAATCATTAATTAATTATATATTAAAGTCAAAATAATAGCAGTAGAAATAAAATTAGTAAAGTTGTAACGCGTCTTCTTTACCGCGCCAGGAAACGCATTGATTTAGGTAGGATAGAACATAGTGGGAAATCTTATCGCCGCGTTGGTAGTATTAGCCTTTAAAACGCGCCCGTCAAGGGTTAACGATAAAAGTTTGTAAAAGCTACTAGCGTATTGGTTCCAGGAAAGATAGAAAGAATAAAACACACAAACGCATAAGATTGAGAGAGCGGACACCTGCTGCCGGCTTGTCAAGTGTTAGAGGTTTGAATTAGCTACTCGGGCCAACAGTGCGAGACATGCCGTTAGCTGGTGTCGAAAACGATGTCGCAAGTTTGAAAATTTAAAAATACCCCGCTAGTCCAATACATTTCTAACCACAGACACTGTGGAAAAATATATATACACACACGCATAATTACTTCCTATCGGGAAAAAGGAAGATCTGAGGCGATTTTTATAACATTCAAGTAGTGGAAACTTAGAAAACAACGAACACCAACATGGAAAATATATTGAATTTTTTATTACTAGGTTTATGATCATAAAAGTTAGCTAGTCTTAGAGCGGGTCTTGTTCTGATGGGTAATATGCTTTCGAATCAAAAATCCGACAGATAGAAATAAAGTTATAGACAAAAGACGGTATTTGTTCGTACAGACAGACCAACACATGCTCGTTTGGACTTGCACTAACGGTGACTTTTTTGACGCGTCCTTGAAAAAGGTAGGAAAAGCTTACAAGTAGTCTGTTGTAGAACGGGACAGAAAAGGGGGAGAAAAATTATGGGATGGCTTAACACAAAATATATTTAGCAGTAGAGATCTAAGAATGAGAGAGGAAAAAACTTGGTAGTGTCCAAAAATCAAGTCTGTTTTTGCTTTTAATTTCAAATTTCAAAATTGTCGTTCGGTCATTGGCCAAAGCCTTTCATATTATTAAGAAAATTCAACGGCTTGATGCCATTTGTAGAAGATAGTCCCGAGAGCAGGACGTTGTGAATTTTGTGAAAAGTGATTAGCCTTATTAAAATATATATATATATGAAAGTATAGGCATCACAGTCCAGCCAGCAGTACATCTGGAATCTGCTATTCAACGTACCTGTGTTTTTTTTTCATTGAATTCTGGTAAGACCGACATTATTCATATATATATTTTGCTTAAAAAATGTGAGTGAGAGATGCTGCCATCACGACTAAGTAATCAGGTCCCAAGCTTATTTATGCAGGGCTTGAGGGGAATTAAGATGAAACACATTGCCAGTTTTGTAAATGCACATGTCTTGTGAAATAAAATGTTTTCTTAGGTGACCAGAGGGACATAGCTCACCTATCCCCTTGTATGGTAGAAAAGAAAGAGTAATAAGATTATTGCAGATGCAGGCCGCCTTTGTAGGAGAGACATGTGAACAACACTGGTACACTGTGGAATGGATGTGCTGGATTGGTCCCTCGAATATGACCCAGCTCTTTATTTCTTATGTATGCTCTTTTGTGTATAAAACACAGTCTAATTAAGATATCATCCAGGAGACATTGTTTCATTATTACAGGGTCTTATCTGGCACTAGTCCGGTGCCAGAGTTCTATGTGAAAGCTGTTGAGAAGTTTTGGAGGCCAGTAGTGATAGGGGTCGCCAGTATCCCCCTATTACTTTTGGAGCAGTGGTCATTCGGCAGAAAGAATTCAGACAGTTCCAGTGGGCCAGATAAGTGAAATATCTGGTACCCTAACACTACATCAGCCATAAGAGCAGCATACCCTTGTATCCAAGAAATAAAATATTTCCATAGTAAAATGAACAGTGACATTAGATGGTAAAGAGACTGGGAGTGATTAAAAAATCCCAAACAGCCACCCAGTGTTAGAAACCAGTTATAGACAGATTTTAGTAACACTATTAGTATAATTTAACAGTAATTGTTTGGACACTTGTCCCTGAGAGTCTAAAATTTCCATTTGTATATATCTTGAATTCTTTTCATTTTTAAAGTCCTGACCAGAAGAATACTAGGTTCAGGACCAAAAAAATCATACAGAAAATTATTAATTGTACAAAGTTATACCAGGTGTTACTTTCTTTTATCTTAGACCTTTAATTTATTGTTAAAGTACCATCACACCACACTTGCATATCCCTAGACATTAGACGTAGCTATCATTCATACTAGTCAAGAATAAGTCTGCTTGAGGCCATAAGGTGGTAGCAGAAAGGTATCCTGATAACTCAACCCTAAATTTGTTAGAATCAGGAACCTTCACAGCTGGCCTCATTCAGTACATTAAGTACAAATATCAACATCATTTCATAACATCAAAACCCACCACAGTAGTCAAACGTATCAATACTTATGGTTAATGTTCAATTAAAAAAATTGAAAGATTTGTGTAATCTTTTAGTGGGTGTTCAGTTTAACTTTCACAGTTCAATATGTGTCTTTTCCGTATTTTCGCTAAAGGAGACAGGATTTCTTCATTATGTTTTTTCATACGTTTCAGTTAGACAGTCAGTTAGACAGTCAGTTAGACAGTCAGTTAGACAGTCAGTTAGACAGTCAGTTAGACAGTCAGTTAGACAGTCAGTTAGACAGTCAGTTAGACAGTCAGTAAAATGTAAAGGAAGTCCCGTAGCGGATACTGTTGTAGGGGAATGAAGTGTCAGAGGCGTCACTATACTAGGCCCAGCTGCGAGAAATGGAGTGACCAGTATCCTTCCTCGCTGCCGTTTTTGTCCCTAACTCACGAGAAAACTCAGGTACCCATTTACAGCTGGGTAGACTGGAGCGTGACGCCACCTTTTTTTCGAACCTGTTTTCCGCGAGAGACAACTTTCTGTCAATCGGATGCGCAAGAAAATCAGTACAGACTGATAAATATATATATATATATATATTTATTTTTTTTTTTTTTTTTTTTGGGGGGGGGGGGGGGGGGGGGGGGTATTATATATATATATATATTATATTATATATATATTTTTTTTTTTTTTTGGGGGGGGGGGGGGGAGGGGGGGTGGGGGGAACTTTCATTTGACCGCAACTTTTCTGGTTATTGAGACAAAAAAAGAACATCCAATCATGTTGTGCCTATCCTGTCACATGTCCAGTACAAAGGAGACCAAAGAGTAATCTCATTAAATATTCCGGCTTTGTCCAACTGTCATTAAAAAACACTGAGATCACATGGATGGTAAATGTCGATAACATAAGATGATGGAAGTGATACAGTTCATCAACGAATGCAACTTCATGGAAATGATACATCTAAGAAGGAGAGGGAAGAGAAGAAGGAGGAAGAAGAAGGAGAAGAGGAAGGAAAAAACGGAAGAAGGAAGGAAGGAAGGAAGGAAGGAAGGAAGGAAGGAAGGAAGGAAGGAAGGAAGGAAGGAAGGAAGGAAGGAAGGAAGGAAGGAAGGAAGGAAGGAAGGAAGGAAGGAAGGGAAAATATTTGAAGACGAAGGAAAAAAAATCACAAAAGAAGAATCCTATTCCCTACTGGGAATAAGACACTTTGAATGAACCACAACAACATATAATAGTTTATATTCCCACTAAACACAATATCAAAACCACAAAGTCTCTCTCTCTCTCTCTCTCTCTCTCTCTCTCTCTCTCTGTCTTTCTCTCACTGTGTGTGCCTTTCTCGCTTGTATTTATCTCTCTTCTTAATCTAATATCGTTGTGAAGTAAAGGACCAAGACCTTCGCTGACCTGTTTGCACCACGATGACCAGATGTACTCAGGTTTGTTGGTACTCTGTTTTAAGTTAGAGACAACGTTTACTGTCTGAGAAAGCTTGCTTAATTAATCAGATTGAAATGACGACAAGTGGATAAATAAATAGACAGACAGACCGACAGACGGACGGACAGACGAACCGACCGACCGACGGACCCACCCGCCTGCAGGCAAGCAGACAGACAGACAGACCGAGCTAGCGGTCGGCAAGCAGGCGGGCGGAGGGAGGGAGGGAGAGAGGGACCGACCATCTGACCCACAGACTGACAGACAGACAGACGGGACAAGACAAAACAAGACAGATAGATTAGATAGATTAGATAGATTATATAGATTAGATAGATTATATAGATAAGATAAGATATGGAGGGTGGGTGGGAATAGGTAAGTAGGTAGGTAGGTAGGTAGGTGGATAGGTAGGTAGGTAGATAGATAGGTAGATAGATAGATAGATAGATAGATAGATAGATAGATAGATAGATAGATAGATAGATAGATAGATAGATAGATAGATAGATAGATAGATAGATAGATAGATAGATTAGATAGATAGATTAGATTAGATTAGATTAGATTAGATTAGATAGATAGATAGATAGATAGATAGATAGATAGATAGATAGATAGATAGATAGATAGATAGATAGATAGATAGATAGATAGATAGATAGATAGATAGATAGATAGATAGATAATCACAGTGTAAAATATATTTACGAGGACTGCATTAAACTAAGTGAAACAGTTTAACTGTTTCTGACCTGTTATAGTTAATAAAAGCGGGTGCCTACATGAAATCAAGTCAAGATTTGCACAGGCAAAAATCAGCTTTCACAACTAAGGAAAACATCGTTACCAAATGTCACAACAAATACAAACATCAACGCACAAAAGATGAATGATTGTATAGCCTGTTACGTCTGGGAGAAGAAATTTTTTTACAAATGTAATTTTTCCTCGTTCAGGCGAAGCGCTGCTTTCAACCAAGACACAGCGTCCGACGGTTATATTAGGGCGCATACTCAAATAAAAAAGGCATTACGGAGCTGGGAGACGGAAAATCTTGATGGTGAAATATGTACTTTACCTTTATTTTTTTTAAAAGATATATTCAAAGAATAATATGTTAAAGTATAGTTTAAAACAAAAAAGGAAGAAAAAGTGGAAAAATGAAAAAGTATTGGAAATAATAATGTCAATTTGTAACTGAGAATTCCACTTTCAGGATCGTCGTCTGGCTGTGTTTACCGACTTCGGGAAAATGTAGAAGCAGGTTTATGGGGAAATGTTTGTAGAGACGAAGCGGTTTTTCCCTGGCTCGCGAAGCGTTTTGTTATCTTTAATCCTCAAAAGAAAATAAATCCCCGAAAAATGGTAGAATTTGTTTTCCCTGTAAAGTTCTTCGCTGAACCGTGTGCAGCTTGTTGTCGTCTGTTTGATAGTATATTAACTCATCGCTTTCAAGTGTATTATTATCTCTCTCCAGTTTCATCGGTCTTCGGTGTGTGTGTAAATGTGTTGTTCTGGTAGTCAGTGTCGTGGTTGAGTTAAAGTGTTAGAGTATTTGTCGAGTCAGACAATTGTAGTGAAATCGACAATGAGAGTGAACTGACAGAATTATAGACAACACACAGATAATGTGTAAAATAGGGTGAACTTGAGACACACCTGAAAGAGGATTTATTAAAACTATCTCTCTTTCCAAGCCCAAACACACTTATATAGTCTTAAGAAACACCCGCTCTCTCTCTTCTTTCTCTGGTCAAATAGAGACAATAGTAACAGCTGCAATATTAAGTATAGATGAAGGGTCGTGAACAGTGCGTTAATAAATGAGTAAATTTATTAAAGGTTCCTGAAGGACGCAGATGTAAATAAGTATATCAGCACAACAACATAAGAAAGGCATCAATATTCACATCAAGTTAACAAATATCCAATTAAACACCAACGAACAAACAAACCACCAACACAAAAACCCTCCTGTAGAACATCGAAAAATAAATAAACAGAGTTCCTAATCTTTCCGCTTCTGTGGAACCGAATTCATTAACTCCCGTTAGTGTCTTTATATGTATATCCTTCTACATGTGATGAATTACACTATATATCCACTGTAGGCGCTATCCATGCATAGGCTGTAGATTACTCTGTCTATATTCGGCTGACCGCTAATATGTGCGGGGGGTTTTGAATGACCAGAAACACACACAAGACGAGGTCAGTTTAGGACAACCGGTCCACTGCGCTATTTATCCAGCGCGTGAAATAGGCCTGCGTACCAAACTCCGGTTTGGCTGGTTTTAACTTTATTTGTGACTGGGCGCTGAGTTTAAGCACACAGTCTGGTGCTTTCAGTTCTGCTGAAGACGCTGTGCTGATCGATATGCCGGAAGCTACTATGCTCTGACTGGTGATCAAGAGGCGAGTAGGAAACCACTACTGCCAAATACGATTTCATATTTGCTATAGCTCGTTATACACTGCATGAGCTCATTTCCCATTAGAGGGATGGACGTGGAAACGGGTTGTACTTCAGGTATAGATGACAACTCGTGGTGCTAATTGCTTTCAGGAACCGTGAGATCGATGAGAATGTTACTTTCTTCGCCTGACTGGAATCCTGCGGTAGCAGTGGAGTACCCTGGAACTGAGACCCAAAACAAACAACCTTTACATCAAGCAAACAATAACATTACAATAACGTTATGATAAACAGTTATGCTCCACTATGGGATTTATAATTATTGTTATCATTGCTAGGATAGTCTCGGGCTGTCTTTATCCATATGTGTCGCCCTCCTGTTACTTCAACTCTATCAATTATCAGCATGCGCCCGCATAGGCTAATATATCTTGTACATACATGTACCTGTCAGCCAATGCCCTGACAGCAAAATCTACTCCGTCCTCTTCCAGCTCAACATACGGGAAACCTAACCCTGTAGTTCCAGCTGAGTGGATAGGCGATTCATCTTACAATATTAAGTGAATTTACATAAAATACAGCACTAGAAATTACATAATAAATGGTATGTGCCTCTTGGGGTCGATACACAAAAAGGGAAAAGTAATAACCTCCCAAAAATTGAATACATGGAAAATGCAATGTTATTGCTATAATAATACGTTGTGACTTAACCATAAGATATAATTATATCTCTGGCTGGTGGCTGCTTTCTGGATTGCCATGAAAGTTCTAAACTGGTGTCTAACTACACAAGTAGGCATATAATAATTCCACACTCAACCACTAGAAGTTTCTCTCAGAAAGTAATAAGTGACTACCTCTTATAATTCAAGTGTTATAGCGCACGCACATCACTATTCAGTTTTAAGTGAATAACTTATACCACTGACATTTCCTTAAAGTAATGCAATCTTTTTTAGCTTACTCCTTAACCCATGGTAAGCACTGAGCGGACTATGAGGTTCTTCGCCTAGTAAGTATCTGTTAGCATAAGTTTACCATTACCCCATTGTAAACAATAACACCAGGAGACACCTAACAGCTTAAGCACCAGTTAACTTAGGCGGTAGACGGCGCTACATTATCACTGAATTAATTACCGGGGAGAAATCACCTAAAATGATTCAAGTCACACTATTATCAGTTATATATATATATATATATATATATATATATATATATATATATATATATAATATATATATATATATATATATATATATATATATATATATATATATATATATATATATATATATATATATATATATATATATATATATATATATATATATATATATATATATATATATATATATATAAATATATATATATATATATATATATATATATATATATATATATATATATATATATATATATATATATATATATATATATATATATATATATATATATATATATATATATATATATATATATATATATATATACATATATCTATAGATATATATATATATATATATATATATAATATATATATATATATATATATATATATATATATATATATATATATATATATATAAAAACTTACATGAATTATATATTACAAAATATGTCAACTTACCCCGAGATGACGAGAATAGGAAACACAATCTAGTTTTGTGCCCACAACTGCCTTTGTCTCAATGGGTCATCTACGGGCAGGAAAAATTTACGAGTGTGCTTGACTGAGTAAAACTATCTAGATTTATAATCTACAAGAGACGCTACCCCAGGCCACCTGGCATCGCACGTTTCCACAGATGTTCGGCGTATAACGTAATCATGAGTAAGACAAATGTTATTCTAGAGTCTACATCAGATGACACCAACCGAGAGAAAGTTTCGTAGATAAGACATAATATTATTCTAGAGCTAACTGCGGCGATCAAGGCCTAAACAAAAATCTCAGAACGTACGTGAGTTTGTCTCCCCCGAATCGGAGATGAAAGCGGGTACCCAGACCTTAAAGGGTTGCCTCACCTTTGCTCACGCTACCAACTTTAGTAGGACAGCGGTTCGCTTCTTCAAAGAAACTATTTCTCGCTCGTGATCAAACGCTGTTACGAGCAAGAAGCGTTCCCCTAGTCAGACAAACACCAGATGCAGCTTAGGTAATATGATCGTAAGCTGACCACTACTGACCAAGTGGTGAATTTATAATGAAGGCCACAACGAAATCAAACCGCGGGGTGGGGTCTGAGAGGGAAATAATGGGCTACGTAGGTAAAATCCGATAGAAAAGAAACCGAAAGTGCAAAAAATCGAGGAAACCAGAAACATTAAAAGAGTAAGAAAAATGGGACGTGTTGGAAAAATTAAATTATCTGTCAATCCGTGACAGTCAGAATAAAAGTAAAGGGAAGAGAGAAAGTATTGTTTATCACTTTTAGACTCTCCAAGGAGCATAGGCCTTCAACAAACGTCTGCCAAGTCTTTCTGTCACGTGCCATCAGCTCAAGGTCTTTCCATGTCTTCTTCATCTCTTTCATGTCTGTCTCCAGTTCTCTTCTCCATGTGTTCTGTGGTCTTTCTCTACCTCTCTTACCCTGGGGTTTCCAGTATAAGTGCTGCCTGGTAATGCTATCCACAGGTTTCCTCCATTTGTGTCCCATCCTTCTTCTCATCTCTTGTTCCACTGGCACGTGTCTGGTTCTTGTCATTACTTCCACATTAGTGACCATGTCATAACATTTCAATCCTTCTATTCTACGCAAGCATCCATTTACGAAAGTCTGTAGCTTTTTGGCCGGTGTTCCCGCCATTCGCAGTGCCTCAGAGCCACACAACATGTAGCGTCATTCACTTATATATTAATTATCATTTCGGAGACATATTAACGAAATTTTGATTTCTAATTGAATAAACAAGTTTATAAAATCATAATAGAACTCATATTCATAATTAAGTAATGGAGTTACGTGCAAATGAAATTAAAACTAAATGATACTTTAAAAGAAACAGGAAAACTTAAAAAAACAAAAGGTTTGATGCCTCTACATGCTTATGGTGGTTAGTAAGGAAACGTATGATTGGTTATCTCCTTCAAACAATAATTTTGAGACGCAACCTTTTGAATGTTCTAAAACTCTTGGAGAAAACATATGACCCATCTAATTAGGTAGAAATGAAATTTTGCAGGTGTGCGAATATTCGAGAAATTTTGAAGTCATGGCAGTATCATTGGATGACTGGAGCATGCATGAGAGAAATAAACAAAAATCAAGATAAAAATTTTACAGTGTTCAAACAAACAAAAGGTTGACAAAACAGTTAAAGATAAAATGCCGTTGTTATCTATCTATACAATGTTAGGTATGTTAACAAATGGATTGACATTCGAAAATGCATGGAACTGTCGTGAATTTAGATAGGTTTTAAAGTTATCTATGGTCCATCCTCCCTCCCCCTTATTGAGAAGAAAAGAACCCAACAAGTTAATAACCCCAAAGTCAAAGGTTAGCCCTATGTTATAGCATAGACATTAAAGAAAAGAACAAAGTTCCTACTAAATGTTATCCAGTAAAGTAAACAGGTTTAAGCAAAGAAAATAAATGATGGTACAGTATTCTGTAACTAAGAAATATTCACTCTCTCTGTCATACGTGGCCACATCAATCACGCTTACCCTATTCTTGGTGAAGAAATCTCTTGGACATCTAATGCCTGAATACATATATATTTCCAAGGGTTGTATCTCCCAAATTGGCCCCAGTCCTTCCTTGAATAATTAAATTTTATAAGGGGAACGCCTAATTTGGTGGTTGATCCCTGGATAGACAAATGTCACATCGAATAGTTAATGTATAAAAAAACCCGCGATCTGGTGTTCACAGTAAACAGTAGACAGTACTTCCAGTATATAGAGAAAACATATGGTTGCTAAAACTGTTAATTATTGTTAAATTGATGATGGTGGTAAATCCTATCGGCTGTCTCTGTGGTGAGTGCCGATTTTGAAACAGCGTAACTTGCTGGATAAATCCGATGATACGACTGTCATAAGTCAGATTAAAATGTTAATTTTGTTACGCCTCAGTGGGCTAATAAAATTGAATGAATATCTGGGTATTTGTAAGTCCAGTTAACTTTTACTATTTAAAATGTTAACTTGTCTCTTTGGCCTGTCCTGTTCACGACTGAACTTGGGGACGCGTAAGCCAAGAAGAGGACAACATTAATCAATCAATAGATGAAGAAAACGGGCCAAAATAAACCACAATAGACCAAAATAGACCAAAATAGACCGCTGGTCGCCGTTTGATCAGGTCTGCGAGACATAGAGAAACATTATGAAAAAAATGCTACTAATATATATATATATATATATATATCTATATGTATATCTATATATATATATATATATATATATATATATATATATATATATATATATATATATATATATATATACGGAAGTGGACGAGACGATCTCTCATCCTCTCCGTCAGTCCTGATTATAGTTAAAAGGCACACGGTGTCTATAGCCTATCCTATCGCGCGTTTCTTAGCGGGTGCAAGTTTGGTTGAGGAATTCAGCCTTTCCCCCCTCATGCTCCGGTCAACGATCAGCACACAATGTCAATTATGATTTAATTATCCTTACGCGCACTTAACAACTATCGCCTGTCATTAATAGCTATTAGATGTCGGCGTCCGCTTGTTCAGTCGCATGATATTTAAATAACACTTATATAATTACACAAATGAAATAAACGCGAATTCTTTTCTGTCACTTATCAGTCACGCCTAGTGTATTGATTAGTCAGCTAAACCGTATCTTCTTATGTGATAAAGCGGGTGGTAAAATTAGCATTAAACTGAACAACTGGTAAACAAATAGCTACGCGTTATTTATATTCCTAGTTTCAACGCTAGGAAATCACCGTGAATTATAATGGTAAAACTTAACACATTTAATCACGCATAAGCACAAATTTATATTACCACAAATCAGAATAACAATTCCCACGAAACTATTAACACATTTTCCACAATGCTACTAGTCTACGTGTTTAGACTCCGAAAAATTCTGAGCGACAACTGATTACTGATTTGAGAAGCCACCGTTTATATGCATCATGTTATTATGATCTCTAGCGGATGTTAATTTTCACACTCTTTTGCATAGCAGAAATCAGGGAACTACGTTTCCCCCAGATAAAAGCTTTCCACGGTCGCTCTGTTCGGCGTTGCTAACCGACAACAGAGACTTAAACCGCGTAACGGGCTTCTTCCGAGATTTCAGCCCGCTTCTGGAGATCAAATAGTTTATCTCCCCCTGTATGTACGAACATCAGAGAGTACACGGGAAAATATTTTGCCCGCTCGTCTCACTTCAAAGAGGTCAGGTGTTTATCCACGTTCATCTGTCTAATATCTGATGATTGACAGATGAGCTCGAGTGAGAAACTCAGGTAAACAGACCGGGTTCGCTCCATGTTATTGGCAGGACGCGGAAGTTGGTAACTTTCCGTTTGTTTACGTCGCAAGGAAAAGAGGCGTGGATTAAAAATGAGTAAACGCACGCTGTAAATTGCATGGCTGTGCTAACAAATGGTAGACTCTAACGGGATCACGACAGACTGTCAGACACTGTAGGCTATATTTCCATTATGCTTCACAGGAACGTTCCGTGCGCTATCCGCAGATTCCTAGCAAGTGAAAGAGATGTAGGTAACGACAAAGATAGAGATATCTTCTTCTCCTTCGTTCGCCCTTAGACTTCTTCATTAATAACTCTAATAAAGACAGTAGTCAGCTCAAGGTTCCTGACATCTCCAAACAGTTTTTCGTAGAGTTAAATAGGTTGTTGCTATTTGCCACTGCGTTCACTGCTCTATGTTGGCTGTCATGGGGCTGGTGCCACAGGAGCAGAGATCTGTTGGACCAATTCTGTACTTGTGATATGGATGGTACCTCAGCCTATTGTGACCAGTACGTGAGCTGGAAATGATGACCTGGTCTCGCCTAGATAGCTGGTGATAGGCATCAAATTTTATGTGACCTGGATGTTTTCTGCCCCATGTGGACGTGAATGTGGCGTTTATAGTTGTTTTAGCCATTTCATAAGTTGTCTCTATATCGTAGATAGAGATATTGGACAGTTTGACGTTGTCTCTATATCGTAGATAGAGATATTGGACAGTTTGACGTTGTCGCTATATCGTAGATAGAGATATTGGACAGTTTGACACAAATAGAAGCCAACACCAGAATGGTACAAGAAACTCACAAGAGGCATACGCATTTACATTAGGGGAAATGTTACATGAAGTATAAATAGAAGCTGAAACGTTTTGTAACGATATACAATCGAGAAAATAATGCAAGATCTTGAGGAAACCACCATCATCATCCTCAACCCTCATCTACCCAAGTAGCACGGGCCTTCAACAAACTAAACCAAATCTTTCTCGTCCCGTGCCATCATCTCAAGATCTTCCCATGTCTTCTTCGTACCCTTCTTCATGTCTGTCTCCAGTTCTCTTTTCCACGTTTTCCTCGGTCTCCCTCCACCCCTTTTACCCTGGGGATTCCAGAACAAAGACTGCCTAGTAATGCTATCAACTATTACTTTGTACAACATAGACTGGGTCACTGACAGACTGAAGTTCCCTAGTACATCATAAAAATTTTCCACATCAAACTCTAATGTGTGGCGTACGAAAATCACTAACAATTATTGCTTCAAACAACGGAACTAAAACAATCGCTCACTTCAAACATAACTAGAGCATAACTTTTAATAACACTGTGTTCCTAAAAAGTACTACCTACAACAAATACTTTGGTTACACTAACAATGATAAATGATTTGTCTCGTTTGATTAATTTCTCATGGATGTTGAAGATAATTTTTTTAAAAATCCCCCTTTGATATCCTCGCGTGTTTTTCATAAAGGTCAAAACAGGATCCCGTTGCACGCCCATTGAGATATATTGAGAACATGGTGTTAGGCCCATGTTTTCTTGACCATCGACACACTAGGGGCATTACGCCGACTGCCCCCTCGGTGTTTTTCATTGTAAATAAATAATACCCACAGGTATGTTTCAGGCACTCGTGAGAAATTTAAGTAGAAAACTAGACAACAGAAAAACAACAGAAGTGATAGGCTTACCAGGAATCGAACCCAACACCTTCCTAACGACACCTTTGTTTAAACGTGTTTTTCATACAAATTATTGATTATTTAAACACGAGTTCTTGTATAACCGAGAAAGCTGTATATTTGTTGAGTGGGGCGCGCCTCACCAAAACGATTGAAATCTAAATAAGCAAAATTATTTTTAAAATAAATATGCTGCTTGGGCTGATCTAGTTTCAAGTTTATGAACAACAAATGTCCAATTTCATCCGGTCACAGTTGTATTGAGTTCTTTAACAAATGTGTGTTCATTAATGAACTGGAAATATAGGGTCGATCTTTCTGATAAAACCAGACAAGTAACTGTAAGGCAAGAGATGAGAATAAAACTCTGGCGATGGATAGGACATACGCTGAGAAAACCTGTTGATAGCCTTACAAGGATGTTCTAGAATACCCAGAGTAAGAGAGATATAGAGTGATCAAAGAACACATGGCGAGGAGAACTTCAGGCAGACACGAAAGGGAGGAAGAAGACATGGAAATACCTTAAGCTTATGGGACGGAACAGGAAGACCTATTCTGCTAGAGTTGAAGGATGATGATGATGATAATGCTAATGATGAGGATGATGTTGATGATGATGGTGGTGGTGGTGATGATGATGATCTATGTGTTGGTGCTTCGTGTCTACATTGTTAAAAACCAGTAGTCCTGAAAATAAATACGGAAGAAATAGTCTCGCAAAAGTGATAGGGATGAACTACTCATGGCGGAGGACGTAACTGATCTCCCGAATCGATATGTCAGGGATTGGATCACGTGTCATGATTTTCCTGAACGATTTAATGGTCATGGGCAGATCTGATCATTCTACATTTCTGTTTCTTCTTTTTTTGCCTTGCAAGTTTCTTTAAGGCAGGGTTTCTTAACCTATGAAGCACTGACCCCTTGGCAATTCGTATTCATAACCTATAATGTAAACTGTTTAATTATATGTTTATGTACATTTTATTTTTTGAGAAGAGTTCAGTAACCTCCATCGGACTATCTAAAGGGTCTGTGACACAAAAAAGGGTTAAGAAACTTTGCTATAAAACACTAGATCTATATTAGCATTATGTCCTGCATAATCTTCTCCAATTACTTCCATGTCTTTATTGGCTTTCTATTTGCATATATGCAAATCGCTTCTCTATGTGGTGTAATGATGTTTTCTTCAATGTCATATGTGAGGTTTCAGAAAAAAGAATGACAGCCAACGATTACCTCGATATGTGCTACTTCGAACTCCGTGTTCTGCTGATATTTATCAAGTTCTGTCCGTTATTTTCACACAACGAATCTATCATCAACACTTTTAAGTCGCTTGTTTTTGCGTTGGTAGGAACCCATAAGTGTTTGTAGCTTCCTGCTTTTGTTGTTATTGCTTCCATATTACAAGGCAGTCCTTGTTCTGGAATCCCTATGATAATAAAGGTAGAAGAAGCTGAAAAACACCTGGAGAAGGTAAACCCCTTTAAATACCTTGGAGCTGCCATAGACTGAAAGGGAGGCATCAAAGAAGAGTTGGCTACCCAAAGAGCTGCAGCTGGGAGACTTTTACAGGTCATTGTCATTTAGATGGCATATCTTTATTGCCCTCTACCTTTTCAACATCTTTTATTATTTTATTTCTCTCCCCTCTTGCTCTTTCATCATTTTTAAAGTAATCTCTCTTAATCACTGCTTGTAACTAAGTGTAAGTTTACACGCCTTTGATTCATTTCCCCATCTTGCGTTATCTTTTGGAACACGTCTAGCTTGGTACGCAATTGTTGTTTGATTTCGGAAACGTTGATATGGGGATAAAAAGAATTCTTATGATACTTAATCCCCTGTTTAAACAAAACGTGTCGTACCACATGGGGACAATGAAACGCTTGCCGGACCGGTCGTCAACAAAGGACTCGTAACACGCACAGGAATGTTTGTTGCCAGATGGTAGCCCATGATAGCAGCTGAGCTTCTTAGATGTCGTGTACGGAGCAAGACTTTGACCAAGGAGATTAAGGAAACCGCCTCACGACACTGAGACAAAGAAAAGCACAAACGTCAGAAAATGACACAAGAAACTTTACTAGAAGCGGTAAAAAGACAGAAGGCTTTGTGATAGAGGGGGTGGATGATTTCTGCATTGGGCGGCCAATCCTAAACCACTGTTTGTCTAGCAAACGAACACGCAGCATGGAGTGAAGAGTTGGCTGCGAGAGCCCACCCACTTTTAGCCAGTAACATGCACTGAAAGGGTATGCGAGTATGCCAATGCCACTGGACAAGAGGGGCGTCTAGCTTTTGGATTAGGGGGCAGAGTCATATGAAACAGGCCACGACATATGAGTAACCCAAAATATAACGAGACATTCGCCAGAAGTCAGTACGGAGTTTCCAACATCGTGGTGCATAAGTGGTTTTTCCTAGAGCACAGCCTGTGTACAGCGTGTTCTAATATTTCATTCTTGTGCGGATATTTGATTCATATCTGTTGAGTTTAATTTTATAGTGTTCTTAAGGAATTTCTTTATGTTTGCCAGTACGTTTGCTAACAAGGATCGTACCTCCCAAAAACGATTTCACGTAAATAACGAGTTGAAAAAAATATCATCACCAGCTCCCTTTTCGGTACTCATGGACCATGGAGGCACCATTGCAGCTGATTCACTTTGTAGAAACACATACACTATTGCGTTCCAGTGTTAATGCAGCTGTGGTTTCTGTATCGATTTATTTTACATGATGAGTTTGCCAGATCCATGCTTAACTTCATAATAGTCGCCTCATATAATAAACACGAGGAAACAATAGTGTTATTATTTCATTGCCTCTTCTGATACCTTAGACAAATATCAACGTCATCGCCATCATCATCATCATCATTACCAATACCCGCAGCTCCCCGTGGAGCACAGATCCTCAACAAAATCACGCCAATCCCTCATGCCCAGTGCCATCCGTTCAAGATCTTTCCGTGTCGGCTATACTTCTTTCATATCTGTCTACATCTTTCTTTCCCATGTGTGTATGTGTTCTTAGTGTCCCTCTTTTTCTCTTATCCTGTTGATTCTAGAGCAGGCACTGCCTTGTATTGCTATCAGATGAATTTTTTTAAAGGTATCTTCCAGAAAATGCCACTGTCCTCTTCTCACCTCCTGTTCCACTGTAATTGTCTGGTTTTTATCCATCAGTTCCAGATTAGTGATCAGACAAAACAGTCGTGTAAAATTATAATTGTGTGTTGATGACGCAATCCACGCATTAGTAGACTATACTAATCCTTTGTATTCTCGTCGATGCTCCGTATCAAACATACAGCCACAACTACTGTTAGCCAGTTTTCCAGAAAACTTGTCTCTAAACAATTTTCATATACTTCTGCAGTGGTGTCTTCTGCAACACTTTCTAGAACCGAACGAAAGCAAAGCCATGAAAAGGATTGATTCCGAAATCACTTAATGGAGTAGATGAAAATGTGGGGGGAAAAAAAATAAAGGTGACATAAGCCACCCGAAGAGCCACACAGAAGGGGCAATATTGAATTACCGAGCGACCCTAAACAACGAACATTGGTCGAGACAAGGAATAAGAAGCCAATCTTATATTCCCTTTCAGAAAAAGGAAGTCCCGTGATATTGTGTGTAAGGCAATATGGCAAAAATTCTATTTTTACCCTCAGACGCGTCCTGATATAAGAGACTTTTAATTACATTTTCTCCTGGCAGAAGCCAGATTTTCTAAAAAGCACGATCTTGGTATTTTTGATATTCGAAGATGTAAGTACTTCTTACTGCCTGGAGAAACATTTTTCTCGTCTTTCATATTTAAGGTTCCTCTTGTGCTTTTTGGTTCTGGTGGATTTCTCACATAAAATCTGCTACTTCTATTTTCTAATACCAGAATATGAAGGTCATGATGATTGTGACAAGGGCTTTATTTTTATCTCGTTCTCCTTTCCCTAATTCTATATTGAAATGTTCCATGTTTTAAAGGAATAATTCAATTCCAAAATATATTGAGAACGAGATATAAATTCAGCTGGTGGATGTTAAATAATAAGAATAATAATAATAAAGATGATGCAGAAGCATGAACAGCTTTCTAAGATTATACTTTTAATTTCTTGATAATGAGCAGAGCCAGAAACATCGAATACTGATTGTAACAAGAGTTTTGATTTATTGCAATACTTTGGTGAACATGGTTGATATTAAGCACGAAGGACAATTTGTGAAATTGGCTAAATGTAGATGTAGAAGATGTCTTTTATGACATGACTGGTTTATTGACTTATGCACGACGGTAAATAACCTTATAGTGTGTAGTATTCTTATATATTGTTTGTCTCACATGCATAAACTGTAGAGCCAGCAATTCAAAACACACATATTTGTCTTTACGGTGAATTCTTACGGACGGAAGAAACATAGACTTGATAATTAATCTTTCCCAAATGGAGGATTACCGAAGTCGGTTTGTATGTTCCCCAGTTCTTTAGGGTAGTCTACACCAAGAGCTTCCGACGTTATGATGACCAGAAATCTGAACCAGGAAAGAAAGCTTCAGAACCCTGAGATAGATCTACGCCTAACATACAACCCTTTTCCCAGACCTGGAGAAATCTGGGAGTGACCGTAGTTGCGGTCGTGGATCCAACAAAGTGGAGCCGCCAAGAACCAACCACTCAACACAACTCAAATTCATCAGTTTTGTTTTTTTAAACTAAACTGAATGTGGTGGATTTGATGTTATCAGATGTTATTCCTATTGTACTGAATGAGGTCAGCTGTGAAGGTCCCTGATTATACTAAATGTGGGGTTGATTTATCAGAACACCTTTCTGCTACCACCTTACGACCTCAATCAGACTTATTCTTGACTAATATGTATGTTAGCTACGTCTATATGTCTAGGGTTATGAGTGTATGATGTATTGTAAGTACAAGTACTACAAACACATGTATTTACTAACACAAATATATATATACACACACACACACACACACACACACACATATATATATATATATGACTGAGTCAAGACTACAACCACAAACACACTGACACTCTAAGAAATATATCTTATAGAAGTCTGTGTTAAAAGTTTGGTAAAATGGTTATTTACAATTTATTTGGCCTGATCAGAATTTTCTGCATCAGGTCCAACAACCAAAAATTGATATTATGAATGGATTTATAACACTTTAAATACTACCATGGATCTTCTGTCCATTCAATTTATAATAAGACAATCAAAATATGTGTATCTAGATTCACTAAGTTAATGACACTGGTAATTAATAGTATGGGTGGGGTACTGTCATCATTCCCTCTTTCTCTTGTAAATTGATCTTGAAAGTCTCTTGCCAACAATTTATTTTATGTTATTTCTATACAGAAATATAGTATTACAGTGGATAAACTGAGTGCCGACATGTATGGCACTTATCTAGATAATAGATGTTGCTGTCCTTTTCACGGGCTCTCTGGTATGACCACGCTGACAAGGTTCCTGGTGCAGTAACTAGACCTCAGGGTCCAAACAATAGGTTACTATAGTACACTGCAATAACGCCACCAGGGTTCTGGTACCCACACTGTACCAGAACAAAACCTCACAATTCAAAGAAATATCACAAACGTACGTTGACTGGCTTTAGCATAAATAGTAGTTTAAGTTCAGCTTTGCCTTCTGTTCAAACTGCCAATGGTTAATAACACACTTGGTACTGCTGAGGACAACGCAGCTTGCTTCTAACATATTTCTTTTCAACTGGCGCTGAGCTGTAAACGCTTTTTGCCAATATGCCTAGACCGGCCCAATCACAGCAAGGGTCTAGCATTTCAATTTTCAAAAATTTAAAAAGAAAAACACTACTTCACTCTTCTAGGAGTGATTTTTCTAAATATAGATTTTATCTTTTCTGCCCAACCAATACTCTCTGTCTACCCTCCTATACCCTCCAATCAGATTCGAATTACTCCTATGCCTCCTTTCAAACTATCGTTCCCAATAGCGTTACAGTTAACGAGCAAGGACAACAGTCCGTTCGTCTACGCGTTTCCAGTTAAATAGTATTTTCTCAATAACTTGGCTAATAATTTGACTACCATTAATATTAAAACATATTTGTGCTCAGAATACACTAAGCTACACGAATATATATTTTTTATGACTATATTCATGTGCGTTTAGATTTTCAGTTTTATCACTGACAGTCGTTAATTATAACTTTTTACATAAGTCTACCATCTTTTCCCCCTCCTTCTGTCTCACTTTTTAATTTTTCAAATAAACCAACTTGTTTTTGTGACGTCACAACTACACTACGCGTCGAGAATTTAAACTGTTTCTGTGTGTGTATATCAGTTGGCTTTGCCCACAGCGTGTATATACTAGTTGTCTCGTGGACAGAACGAAGCGGGTTTTGGCAAGGCGATGGTAGCATTTTGCGTTAATGTATTACAGTCGTCTCGTTATTGCTACTTAGAACAAGTCCAAAAGACTACCAAATTTTGCGTTACTGTTGACAGATTACGTTACTTTAGACAGCAGTTTGGCGTTACATTTCTAACAAATCGTTAATTATAAGGCTAGGCTGAAGAATGTATGCAGCAGATCTGGCAAAATGTTAAATATTAGTAGTACGTTTTCGAAACCGAAACTAAAACGCGTGTTAGATTTTTACCGTGGGATCGTTCTATAGGCTTTAGCACTGCACAAAATTCAGCGCTATGCTCGCGTGTGAGAGGATCACCGTCAGACACAATAGGGCGGGTTTATTTATTATAATTTTATGACTAAAATCTTACTGAAATGAGCGATTATTCTCGCAGATTTTACTACACACCTCCCATCCAAAATCATGCAATCATTAGCAGGTTATAATCTGCGAGATAACTTAGCTCAATGAAGTCTTACGCGTTTTTCTGATCTTCGTCATAAGGATGTCTACTTAAAAAGTCTGCGCCTAAGTTCTGAGGGCCGGGAATACATTCAATCAGAAATGAGTATGGCTGCAATAATAAAGACCATCTCAACAATCTGGAATTTTCATGCTTGGCCTGTGACAGGAATACGAGTGGTGAATGATCCATTTGGACCACAAATATCCTGCCATATAGATAAATCTGGAATTTCTTTATAGCCCATATCAAAGCTAGACCTTCCTTTTCACTTGTTGAATAATTTTTTTCCGCCTTGTTCAACTTGCGGCTTGCGTAAGCGACTGGGTTCAATTCTCCATCTTGTGAGGAGGACCTTTGCAACAATGTAGCGCCCAGGCCTACATTGCTTGCGTCACTTCTCACAATAAATTCTTGATTCAAGTCAGGCAATTGCAATACCGGCCTGCTTGTAAGTTTCTCTTTTAACTCCTGGTAAGCCAATTCACACTGTGCGGACCAATTTATCAGGTTGACCTTTGCGAGTTAAATCCGTCAGAGGAGCACATATAGAGTTAAAAGTTCTAATGTACTTTTGGTAGAAACCACACAACGACACGAAAGATCGCACATCTTTCTTTGTTTGTGGCCTAGGTGCTCTTTTCAATTTTTCCAGATTCTTGGGATCAGGGGTCATGCTACCCTGATGTACCGTATGTCCCAAGAATTCCAACTCTTTACAACCAATACAACATTTTGTTGGCCTAGCGGTTAAGTTAGCCTCTCTGAGTCTATCAAACAGCATATTCAAAGAGGTAACGTGTTCCTCAAATGTTTCCGTAGCAATGAGGATATCATCCATAAAATTCGAAATACATGGATTTTTCAGGGGATCCAGCAATTTTCGCATCATCCTAGAAAACACACTCGGGGCATTTTTCAACCCAAACGGTAACACGTTGAACTCATAATGACCTTCCGAGGTGCTAAAGGCTAAATAAGGTCGAACCTCAGGCTTTACTGGAATTTGGTAATAGCCTTTGCTAAGATCCACCTTAGAAAAATATTTTGCCTTGTTCAGCCTGGCAAAAAGTTGAGTAGTATCAGGTAATGGATCCACCTGACCTTCTGTGACAGCATTCAGTTTCCTGTAATCGATGCACAGTCTATGTTCTCCTGATGGTTTCCGCAACAAAACCACACAGGAATTATAAGGAGACTCACTGTGAGAAATAATTCCTTCTTGTAACAAATAATCAATCTCCTCTTTCAAAGCTTTTTCCTTAGCGAAAGGAATAGAATAGGGCCTCATACAGATAGGTGCTGGGTCTAGTAGTTTCATATCATATTCCAACAAATTTGTGTGCCCCGGTTTATCCGTTAATACATCTGTATGTTTCTCAAGGACCTGTTGAACCTTCTCCTTCTGTCCTTTTGTCAGGTGATTACTGATCTTCACCTGTGCAAACGTTTCACTGGTTTTCAGTGGATATTCGAATGAGGAGAGAGGGTCATTTTTCATTTCGGCTGCAATAGACAAGGCCAATAGGTGTGTTCCTTCCTGGAATTGTCTGTCCGGATATTTCTTCAAAAGGTTCACATGATAGACTTTTTCCTTTCCCTGTTTGTCTATCTTATAATTTGTTCTGGATACCTTTTCCAAAACTGTATATGGCCCTTGCCATCCGATCTGAAGTTTATTATTACTGTCGGGCAATAGAAAAAGCACCTTCTCCCCTACAGCAAGTTCCCTATCCTTAGCTTTCTTATTATAATAAGCAGCATGCTTTTTCCTGGCTTGTCTCAAATTATCATTTGCCAGTTTCCAACTAGTTTTTAAAAGAGTGGTCAGTTCGTTCACATATTGATATGATGAGGTAACAGTCTCCTCTGCCTTCTCATATGTCCAGGTCCTTAACAAATTACATATGGATTTTTAATTTTTCTGACATATTTTTCATACCTTTGGAAGCTTTGTTTTGAGGACTTTGCTTCCTTTTGTCATCACACAAAAATCGTCCACTACCAATTCTTTTCTTGGGGTTTTCTTCCCACTTTAAGTTCATTGTGAGAGATCTCTCTCTCTCTCTCTTCGTTTCCTCCAGTTTATATAATTCTGACCGAGGGATTGTCAGCTTAGTCTGGGGTAAAACTACTCGTCGCATAGTGGCCATTTTAATACCTTCGAGTGAAGACTGTGTGTGAAAAGGGGGCTCCCATTCCACGTTGTCTACTTTATTACAATTATTTTTATTTCCAGGCATAAGTTTGCCCCGTGGCATGTCTAGGTCCTGCACCGTTTTCCCACTTGTGGGTGTTCCCTCATGAAATATGCCGCAGGCTTCTACGAAATTTTCAATAATTACCTTTTCATCTGGCCAGAAATACTTTTGCGAAACCTTTTGGCAGATGGTACCTACTTTCTCGTGGTCCCCATCTTTTCCAACATGTAAACTCCTTATTACGTCTGCCCTATACATTTTAGGAAGAACCAGCTGTCCATGACCCTTTGAACTAGTTCCGGCCTTCCTATATAACAATTCATTCTTCAGATAAAAGTCTCCTTTCTTAGGAGGTGTATGGCAGGTACGTAATTTTTGAAAGCACTGCTTCAGTGACCTATCTTGAGCCTGTGCCTTCCTCATCTTCTCTGGATGAGTATTTATAGGTTCATCTTCTTCCTTTCTGGATTGTGATCGGGTCTGGACTGCTGCCAAGACCACAGGTCTCTTGGCATTCCCCAAGTAGACATAACGACACCCCAATATCAGAGGGTAGATGGGTGCGGCTATCACTGCTGCTCTGATTATCCCTTCCACATAGCGAGTTTTCACTGTTATCCTTGCAATGGGAAGTTTCATGAGTGGTAGGTCCTTGGTCGCCCCTTGTATCTCCACTGTTTCTGTGGTATACTGCTCTGGGCTCACCAAGTACGCGCTCACGACAGCATCAAAATCTAGACCTGTATCAGAGGCACCTAATGGTGACATCATTGCATACAACATCCTCACAAACTGGGGGGTGATAAGGTTCCTGCTGTCCAGCAGGTTTGTCCTTTACTTCCTGGTTCCCCCTTCTCATAGCAGCACATCCAGAAGGTTTACTTTTACAAAATTCGGTGTTATGGTTGTCCTTCCTACAATATTTACACCACCACTTTCCTTGGTTAAAAGGTTTTCTTTCATCATACCTTCTGTCATTAAACTGTGGGTTTTTATTTTTATAGTCATTACGTGGTCTATCAAAATTGTGCCTACCTTTGTTACCTTGATCTTTGTTGTCAAATCTGTTAAAGTTTTGTGGAGCCTTACCATTTTCTACGTGTTTCGTTTTAGTGCCAGCTACCTCTGCCTGGGCTGCCTGATACCTCAGCGACATTAATTATCTCACCCAGCCTCTCCGCGCCCTGTTCCATTTGAAACTTTCTCATGTCTGGAGCCATGGACTCTCTCATCTGTTCAATGAGTATCATCACTTTGAGATCTTGGGTTTTCCCCAAAGTAGCCCATTTCTCCATATACGTTTCTAACCGGGCGGAGAACTGGTGATAGGTCTCACCCGACAGTAGCCTGGCATTCCTAAATTTCTTTCTATAAAACTCTCCGTTCTTTTCGTATCTTAACAGAAGAGCCTGCTTCAACATGTCATAGTTGTCTTGGTCATCCCTGCTCATTTTTGCAAAAACTTCATAAGCCGTTCCCCTGAGACCCTGAGATAACTTTAGGCTCCACTTCTCTCTCTCTAACCCATACGTGGTAGCCAAAAGTTCAAACCTACCTAGAAAACTTTCTATGTCATCGTCTTTCTCAACAAAATGGTCTAAATGAAAACCCATAGCTGAGTTAGAGGCCCCCTGACTAGCAGTAGCATCAGAGGTAGAGGGGCTGTGACCATAGTCAGGAGCATGGCCCTGCAACTCCAGCTCCCTGAGTCGCAGCTCATGCTCCCTCTGTAATCTTTTATCTTCTTTTTCTGCCTTCCTATCGGCAGTCAATCTCTTTTCTTCTGCCTCCCTTTCGGCAGTCAATCTCTTTTCTTCTGCCTCCCTTTGCAGTCGTTTTTCTTCTGCCTCCAATTTTCTCTCCTCAAATTGGAGCCTCTTGATCTCAGCCTCTCTATCAGCCTCTAAGGCCCTAGCCTCCTTCTCAGCTTCAATTTGCATCCTTTTAATTTCCCTCTCTCTAGCATCTTCTAACTGCATTCTCCTTTCTTCAGCTAACCTATGTTCTTCCCTAGCAATATACTTATCACATTCTGAGGTGACATTGTCAATCAACACTTGACCCTCCATATTCATCTGCCTGGCAGTCTGCACAGCCGCAGATCTGAACTTAGCTAAATCAGCCATATTATCTCAGTTAAGGTTAGCAATATACTAAGGTAACTTAATAACTCTAATATGACAACAACACTAAGCACTAACAGTTCATCCACTATTTCACAAAATACTTTTTATATTATTTTATGAGATTCCCATACAATTTTAGGGGAAGTTTTACCCAGTGCAAAGTTAAAATCCCGGAACAAGAGACCCCAATATATGTGAAAAATTCAGATCCCAGACGAGCCTACCAATATATGTAGTGGATTTGATGTTATCAGATGTTATTCCTATTGTACTGAATGAGGTCAGCTGTGAAGGTCCCTGATTATACTAAATGTTGGGTTGATTTATCAGAACACCTTTCTGCTACCACCTTACGACCTCAATCAGACTTATTCTTGACTAATATGTATGTTAGCTACGTCTATATGTCTAGGGTTATGAGTGTATGATGTATTGTAAGTACAAGTACTACAAACACATGTATTTACTAACACACACACACACACACACACACACACACATATATATATATATATATATATATATATATATATATATATATATATATATATATATATATATATATATATATATATATATATATATATATATATATATATATATATATATATATATATATATGACTGAGTCAAGACTACAACCACAAACACACTGACACTCTAAGAAATATATCTTATAGAAGTCTGTGTTAAAAGTTTGGTAAAATGGTTATTTACAATTTATTTGGCCTGATCAGAATTTTCTGCATCAGGTCCAACAACCAAAAATTGATATTATGAATGGATTTATAACACTTTAAATACTACCATGGATCTTCTGTCCATTCAATTTATAATAAGACAATCAAAATATGTGTATCTAGATTCACTAAGTTAATGACACTGGTAATTAATAGTATGGGTGGGGTACTGTCATCATTCCCTCTTTCTCTTGTAAATTTATCTTGAAAGTCTCTTGCCAACAATTTATTTTATGTTATTTCTATACAGAAATATAGTATTATAGTGGATAAACTTGCTGTGTTGCTTTGTTGCTCTGGTGTGCTTTGCCCTGTTGCTCCTTGCTTCCTCCTCTGCTGCCCTGCTTTTTGCTGCTGTTTGCTTGCTTTGCTTGTTTTGCTTTTTGCCTGCTGCCGTTTGCTGTTGCTGCTCGGTTGCTGTTTTCTGTTTGCGGTTTTTCTGCTACTGAGTGCCGACATGTATGGCACTTATCTAGATAATAGATGTTGCTGCCCGTTTCACAGGCTCTCTGGTATGACCACGCTGACAAGGTTCCTGGTGCAGTAACTAGACCTCAGGGTCCAAACAATAGGTTACTTTAGTACACTGCAACAACGCCACCAGGGTTCTGGTACCCACACTGTACCAGAACAAAACCTCACAATTCAAAGAAATATCACAAACGTACGTTGACTGGCTTTAGCATAAATAGTAGTTTAAGTTCAGCTTTGCCTTCTGTTCAGACTGCCAATGGTTAATAACACACTTGGTACTGCTGAGGACAACGCAGCTTGCTTCTAACATATTTCTTTTCAACTGGCGCTGAGCTGTAAACGCTTTTTGCCAATATGCCTAGACCGGCCCAATCACAGCGAGGGTCTAGCATTTAAATTTTCAAAAATTTAAAAAGAAAAACACTACTTCACTCTTCTAGGAGTGATTTTTCTAAATATAGATTTTATCTTTTCTGCCCAACCAATACTCTCTGTCTACCCTCCTATACCCTCCAATCAGATTCGAATTACTCCTATGCCTCCTTTCAAACTATCGTTCCCAATAGCGTTACAGTTAACGAGCAAGGACAACAGTCCGTTCGTCTACGCGTTTCCAGTCAAATAGTATTTTCTCAATAACTTGGCTAATAATTTGACTATCATTAATATTAAAACATATTTGTGCTCAGAATACACTAAGCTACACGAATATATAATTTTTATGACTATATTCATGTGCGTTTAGATTTTCAGTTTTATCACTGACAGTCGTTAATTATAACTTTTTACATAAGTCTACCATCTTTTCCCCCTCCTTCTGTCTCACTTTTTAATTTTTCAAATAAACCAACTTGTTTTTGTGACGTCACAACTACACTACGCGTCGAGAATTTAAACTGTCTCTGTGTGTGTATATCAGTTGGCTTTGCCCACAGCGTGTATATACTAGTTGTCTCGCGGACAGAACGAAGCGGGTTTTGGCAAGGCTATGGTAGCATTTTGCGTTAATGTATTACAGTCGTCTCGTTATTGCTACTTAGAACAAGTCCAAAGGACTACCAAATTTTGCGTTACTGTTGACAGATTACGTTACTTTAGACAGCAGTTTGGCGTTACATTTCTAACAAATCGTTAATTATAAGGCTAGGCTGCAGAATGTATGCAGCAGATCTGGCAAAATGTTAAATATTAGTAGTACGTTTTCGAAACCGAAACTAAAACGTGTGTTAGATTTTTACCGTGGGATCGTTCTATAGGCTTTAGCACTGCACAAAATTCAGCGCTATGCTGGCGTGTGAGAGGATCACCGTCAGACAGAATAGGGCGGGTTTATTTATTATCATTTTATGACTAAAATCTTACTGAATTGAGCGATTATTCTCGCAGATTTTACTACACTGAACTTCACAAAAGTCTTAATGATGAGCTATAATCAGTTATAATAGAGCTACAAATTAACGGTGAAAGACCAACGAAGGAAGAAATAAAGAAAGCCATAAAGCTTCTAAGAGATGGAAAAGCGTCTGGACCTGATAGCATTCCAGCAGAGGCCATCAAAGCAGATATCGACACGGCTACAGAGATGTTATATAAATTACTTGGTAAAGTCTGGGAAAAAGAAGAGATACCAGCAGAATGGAAGGAAGGATATCTGGTTAAGTTGCCTAAGAAGGGAAATCTACAAGAGTGCACAAATTATAGAGGAATAATGTTACTATCAGTGCCAGGAAAGGTATTGAACAGGATTATCCTTGAGAGATTAAAGGAGTCCATAGACAGGAAATTGAGAGATGGACGGGCAGGTTTTCGACAAAACAGATCATGTACAGACCAGATAGCCACTTTGAGAGTAGTGGTTGAGCGGAGTCTGGAGTGGAGTTCACCACTGTGCATCGGATTTGTGGACTGCGAAGGGGCATTTGACAGTGTGGACAGAGAATCACTTTGGAAATTGATGAGGCATTGTGGGGTTCCCCTGGAGATCATTAATTTGGTAAAGAAAACCTGTGGGGACATGGCGTGCAGAGTTCTTCATGAAGGACAGCTTACAGAACCATTTGGGATGGGAGCGGGAGTGCGACGGGGATGCCTCTTGTCTCCATTTCTTTTCTTGCTGGCAATAGATTGGGTTATGGGATCATCGACGGCACACAACGGAGATGGAATCCGGTGGACTCTGACTGGGCAGTTGGATGATCTGGATTTTGCTGATGATTTGGCTCTCCTGTCCCATAACCGTGGTCAGATGCAGGACGGATTGAGGACACTCGATGGGAGGTCACAGCGGTTGGGTCTGGGAATACACAGGGAGAGGACAAAAATAATGCGAATAAATGCAGGTGGTGAAAACAGGGTTGAACTTGAGGAGGCGCCAATGCAAGATGTGGAATCATACACATGTCTTGGCAGTAGTGTAGACGGGGTTGGAGGGACGGACAACGATGTCAAGGTGGGAATACAAGGGGCAAGAGGGGCTTTCGTTGCATTGGGAAATGTATGGAGATCAAGAGAAGTAGGATCCAGCGCGAAGATGGGAGTCTTCGGCTCAAATGTGGGGTCAGTCCTGTTGTGTGGCTCGGAGACATGGAGAACAACAAAGACAACAACCAAACAGCTACAGACTTTCATGAATGGGTGCTTGCGTAGAGTAGAGGGATTAGAATGGTGTGACGGGGTTGCCAGTGTGGGGCTGGTGACGGGAGCTGGACAGGTGCCGGTGGAACAAGAGATGAGAAGAAGACGATGGCGATGGATAGGACACACACTGAGGAAACCTGTTGATAGCATTACAAGGCAGTCCTTGTTCTGGAACCCCCAGGGCAAGAGAGGCAGAGGAAGACCAAGAAGTACATGGAGAAGAGAGATGGAAACAGAGGTGAAAATGATGAGGAGAACATGGAAAGAACTTGAGATGATGGCACGTGACAGGAGGACTTGGCATGTGTTTGTTGAAGGCCTATGCTCCTTTGGGAGTGGAGGGTTATGAATGAATATAATCAGTTATAAACTCAACTCAACTCAATTTCTACAAGTCCAAAATGATGAACAATGAGAAACTTTGTAGACAGAACTGAAATCAAATTCTATAAGTACGGTACTGTGATGTCCTGGGTCCACCGTATAAGTACGGTACTGTGATGTCCTGGGTCCACCGTATAAGTACGGTACTGTGATGAATTTTCAGTAACAGTGTAGACAAGATTGAACTGTAGTCATTTTGATTATCCTAATTTCTAATACACACTAATATACATATTCTTTCATATGAATTTTTATTTTTATTAGTAATTTTATAAATCAAGATTAGTTTTACTGACTCTTCCTTGGCGTTACAATGATATCGAATGCTGAAAGATTTTGTTATCTTTGTATTTATTCAATGGAACAGTGGTCTGAGTACCTACTAGCTCTTAGTCTACTCAGAGGATTCTAAACCTGCTAAGAGACAGTTACTTTCCATTATCCCTATAAATAGATTTGCCAGTGATTCTCACACTATTCTTTTCTTCCTGCGGAACTTATACTTAACATTTTCCGTAGATTTTCATTAAGCCAAACTTCAGTGAAGTTATTAGGGCAGTTTTGTTACTTTTCATACTTTCATTAATTCTGTCCATCTGTCCATCTTTCTTCGTACCCTGCTACAATGATATAGAGATAGTTAGTTTTCGGTTTGTGGTTAGTTTTTGCTCCATGCACAACAAACCTGGTGTTTATCTTATGCATGGAATACCCAGTTCAACTCCATGTGGGTTGTCACGGATTGCCTCCCCTGCTTTGCAGTAGTGGCCCAACAATGGCCAAAACTCAAGAGTATCTAAATGGGTCGATAAAGGTGTTTACCTTCGCACAAGATTACTCTTGGCAGAGATGTAGATAGAAGTGTAATGGCGCTTCTTTCCGAAGGGAGCCTTCACAAGATAATTCAGAAGTCAAGAACCATGCGGCATAGCGCTGAGCAATGGTTAACTTATATCTGTCCGTCGCCTTTTGTGAAGGATTTAAGCAATGGTTTTTATCCCGTTCAAGCTCCCAGCTGAGTTAATTCAGCGAATTCCTCTTATAATGATATAGCTCTGGTTAGAGGTAAATATATGTCTTGGTATTTATATATATATTAAATATTCTGGCTCATACGTTTGCTTTCATACATTAAAAAAATGGACCGACTATGATTGTTAAGTTTTTAAAACAACATGTAACAATTTTAATAATTAATTAGTCTTTAACAGTTATAAATAAATAATCTGCTGGTGACTTTTATATTGGAATCAAATGTTCTCTTCACAGAGATTTAGGGTTAGGATATAGATGAGAAAAAGTATGTCCTTTTTTGCTGGTGCCTTTTTATAAGCACTTAACTTTTAGGCGAGTCCCCGCAGCTGTGATTTTCGTCACTGCTTGGTGATGAGGGCACTTCTTCACACAACTTGTCCGATTTAGGCGGTTGGTGTTGATTCCCTGCGTTTCACTCACAAATAGCTTCGTTCCGCGAACTTTTGGACAAAATATAAAGAACAAAATGCCTCTGCTAAGTACACTGAGTTGGAAGCTTAACAATCGCATCTTCTCGTTGTCCACCCACCAATGTTAATCTCTCCGAAGAATTAAATTCTTGAGTATGCACAGTGCAACTCAGGAAAGATGAATAAAATTCACCAATATTCCTCTGGGTATTAACTGGGAAACTGTGTCTGGACAGTGCGAATAATGAATTGTGCTTGAATTAACATTAACAAGTTACATAAATCTCACAAAATGATATGCTACACTTGAGGCACATATGATGTAGTCATCACTCATCACTGCTCCAACCGGAGTCTGGGGTCACCTCTGCTGTAGGATTTTCCCGCACGACTAGCAAGAAACATTCACCAGAATTTGCTGTGGTGGTTCATGAATATACTGTTTTCATATGTTGAGGTTGCCAGCCTCATATATAACCACTTAGAAAGAAACCTATAAAATTTACATTAGTAAATAAATTGTTTACACTAACCCCAAGATTTTGGGAATACACAATCTCCTTGCACAGATTTAGACTGGACACAGCTCTGTATTAGATGCTTCGAAATCACTTAGGTCTGGAAATTAGAGTTAATTCCTCTGACGGCGGATGTTCTGTGAAATCACTGGCCTGGGAAAACTTTTGTTTAATTCCTCTATGACTTGGACTGGGAAATTAGAGTTAATTCCTCTGACGGCGGATGTTCTGCGAAATCACTGGCCTGGGAAAACTTGTGTTTAATTCCTCTAGGAATTAATGTGATCAAATTCCTATGTTCCAGTATTGGTAATTGAAGTCCTGGTCCTTTTAAGTTTACAGTCTTGTATTAAAATGCGGGTTCACTTGTAAAAGCCAAAGTTGCCCAATACTCGACCTGTCACTGTTAATAATAGAATTCTAGGTCCGATCCTTCTCTTTCTGGCTTTTTAAGAGTTGATCATATGAAGTTGCGAAGCTGTCTGTTCTCTGTCTCTGAGTTCGCTAGATTACATCGTTCATTCTCAGTTCAAATCACAGATTGCGTTATCGCCGAATGTTCCAATAGAATTCACTGTATATTCCGGCTCTGACTTCAAACCAATCAAATCTCTCTAGCACTGCGTTGGGTTTTTTTCATTTAAAATATCCCCTTGCGTGTTTTAAAATATTAATTTTAATATTCTACGCATGACCTCTGTCTAATCATGCAGTAATATTTCCGGTGGCATCTTGAGCACAACTCATAAACACCATCTGTGAACTCATTTGATGTCCAGATGCTACCTATCGCCAATATTGTCTCTCCAGACAGATTATCGTAATAATCACACACAGGGATGGTCCCGTGAAACGATAAACGCATCTACCACTTGTGTAATCTGCCAGACAACCAGACACGGTCGTCGGCAATCCAGACAGAAAATCTTGGCTACCTATTCATCCTCGTATGAGACCATATTGTGTTAAACAAGGATCGTCTCCTATCAAAGGTGGCCGGCGACTGAGTCGATTGAAAAGCGTATTACCGCTGACCGGTGACAATGACCGGATATTGTTACGATAATACCCCAATTCACCTGGCGGAACGTAAATACGTCTGAGGAGTGGTAAACAAGATAAAGACAGTCCCATAGCAGATACTTCCGTATGGGAGTGGAGTGTTAGAGACTTCACCCTACTAGATCAAGCATAGAGAATAAAATAATGAATGAAAGGGCATAAAAATTATGCCAAATAAAAGCGATTGGAGAGAAAATGAAGAAAAGAAATGATACTGCCGTAGTGGCTAACGGTGTGAGAGAGCCACCAAAAGAACACGTCCAGACGTTAAGCCACATGGGTTATATTTATGTATATAAGGACCGACTCTTGGGTGGTGGTTTTGGGAAAGGGGGAAGGGAGGATAAATGTGTGTGTATGTGTGTGTTTTTATTTATTAATTAAAATATAAAAGAACAATTGACACATGATGTTTTCTGAGTTGAAGTACGATACATTTTTATGTTTCTATTTATTTGATTTCTGAAATATACGTTCTTTTTCGATTATTCCATGTCTATATTCATTTATTATATATTTATTACTCCCACCCCCTGCAGACCCAAGTAGAACAGTCCCAACTAAGATGGTTTGGCCATGTCTGCAGAATGGGAGAAGATCGGCTACCACGACAAGCATGGGAAACAAAGAGCCACGGATCCAGACCCCCAGGACGACCCAGAGTCCGCTGGGAGGACAACATTAGACAATCTTTGAAGGACCGAGGACTAGAATGGAACCAGGCCAGGAGGAAGACAGCCGATAGAATAGTCTGGCGCTCTCTCTTCCAAACCTCTACACCTCACGGTAGAGGGGGAACGACTAAGTAAGTAAGTAAGTATATATTTATTACATCACACTGAGTACCCTTCATAAGATTTTTTTTAAAAACATAAGTGTATTACGTTTTTGTAAAACGATACCGTACACACTTGCAGAAATTACAATGTGATCCAACTCAATACAGTACGCCATTGAAAGGGGCGCCATTACGAGACCTAGCACCACCCTGAAAATTCATAGGGCCGGCTATGGGTAAATAGTATTATATCATATAAAGATTCAGTGAGCCCCCCCCCCCCCCCCCCCCCCCCCACCCCCCGATTCAATCCGTCAGATACCCTTTACACTTATAGGAGTTATGTCCTAACGTAGGGCAAGTATTTTTATCATGTATTTTCTATTCTTGTAAAACTCTCCCCTTTATATATTTAAGGAATTTTGTCTCATGTTGGCGAGGTGCTCTCTTCAACCTAGCCACCAGGTCGGTCGATTTTATTAGGGCGTATGTCCAAAGATAAAATATCACGTGGGCTGGTAATATCTCTCTGATACATATTTCACATGGCAGGTTTCAGTGCAGCTTATTCAGTCTTCTTCATCACACTTTAGCTTCCAAAGGAGAATAGGCCTTTTATAAACGTATGCCGTATTTCTACCCCGTGCCATCCACTCAAAATCTGTCCATGTCTTCATCACCTTTGTGTCTATCTCCAGCTCTCTTCTCTATGTATTCTTCGTTCTTCCACTACCACTCTTACCTGGGGATACCAGAACAGTACACACAGTACAGACACTCAAATTCTTAAGTACTCTTTGAGTACTCCTCTGTTTTCACTTCTCCTGTAGTGTTCATCTGGTTGGGGCTCATGTTATGAGGCCTCCTAGTATTTATGGAACAAGCCTAGCGTAACAACGTGGTCTTATTCTTTTTCGTCTTTTACCTTTTTCATCATCGTTCTTATTGTATTTCTCTCCCTGTTTTTGCTCTTTCATAATTTTTTTAAAGTAATCTTTCCTAATCATGGCTTTTACCTAAGTGTAAGTTTAGGATTTCCCACATTGGCGAACACCGGGCTGAGTTAGATTTTATTGTCCATGTTGTCTATTGCAACACATGGGCAATGGGGGGAATTCATTTGATAGCTTAATCCCATGTTTGAACACACGGTATCAAGACATATGAGCACAATAGCAGGCAAGCGGGATCAATTAATAACAAAGTACGTTTAATATTAAGCACCCTGGGACACAACGATAGTCCCCTTTGATAGCGGAATAGAAACCTAGAGTTGTCTACGTGGCGGGGCAAGAAAAGAATAGATTAAAGGACCCGCCCTTCTTATTCTTTAATCCTTAGCCACCGACCGTCAAAGCAGTCAGTGGCCATCACGCCTGGTGGCGTCTTGTAGGGCAACAAGAAATTGATTCCACTTTGCTCGGTCGGTGGTTATCCTTCGTACAGTGCCCCAACACTGATACATTCTTTGCATCTCAGCCTCCACAGTCCTCCGCCAAGTTGTTTTTGGTCGGCCTCTCTTTCGTTTTCCATCAGGGGTCCATAGCATAGCTGTTCTTGTGATGGCATCGGGATCTCTTCTGAGGACATGGCCAACCTAGCTCCAGCGTCTGCCAGCTATGATGGTGTGCATGTCCTCTTGCTTGCTCCGAGTAAGCAGATCTTGGTTGGTGATGGTATTCGGCCAAAAGATTCAGATAATTTTTATTAGACATGTTGTGTGAAAAGAGAACAATTTCGACATTTCCTTCTCTGTAACTCTCCAGCATTCCGATCCATAGAGAAGCACAGAAAGCACACAGTTCTGATATAATCTTAATTTTGTGCTTGTGCTGTACTGAGAGGACTTCCAGATGTTGTTTAGACTAAAAAAAGGTTGTTCTTGCTTTGTTCATTCTGTTGTTGATGTCTTTGCTTGCTCCGTCGTCTGGTGTTACTATGCATCCTAGGTATGTGAAGGTGTCTGTCTGTTCTAGTTGCTGATTCCTTACTGATATGGGGCTCAGGGTTGCTCATATTGAGCGTCATGACCTCTGTCTTCTTTAGATTGATGTTCAAGCCCACCTGCTGCTATACTTATTAAGTCTATCCGTTTTTTTCCTGGATGTGTTGATATGAATGTGCTAGTAGTGCAATGTCATCTGCATATTTCAGATCTTCCAATGTAGAAAATGTAGTCCATATTTTTCCTCTTGGACTGCCTTCTATTGTCTGGTGCAGCACCCAGTCTATGACTGTTAAAAATAGAGTGGTTGATAAGTGGCATCCCTGTCGTACTCCTGTCTTCACCTCAAAGGTTAAGTTGCTCTGCCCAACGCTACACGTAAAGTTGGCATAGATACTTTTTATGACTGACACTATGCAGCTTGGAATTCCATAAGCCCTCAGTATTTTCCATAAACTGTCCCTATGTAAACTGTCAAAATCAATGAAATTAATGTCTTTGCCATTCTGAGCACTGCTCTATAATGTTCCTGGGGGTAAATATTTGATCTACACATCTTCTGTTATTTCTAAATCCTGTTTGTTCTTTCTTCAGTTTGTGATCTACTGAAATTCTCTGTATAATTATCCTGCCTAGTATTTTGCTGGTAACTGAGAGAAGAGTGATTCCTCTCCAATTATTGCAGTCTGCAAGATCTCCCTTCTTGGGCAATTTGACAATTATTCCTTTGTTTCACTCCGTTGGTGTTGTCCCTGTTTTCCAAACTTGTGCAAATAGTGGTTCTAATAGTTCTGCTGCTAGCTCAGGGTCTGTCTTAAATAGCTCTGCATTTAAGTTATCATGGCCAGGAGCTTTTCCATTCTTTAACCCTTTCATTGATGTGATGATTTCTTCTTTTCGTGGAATGTCTGTATTAACATCTAGATCATTTTCAGCTTCAGGAACATTCACTTGTGTCTCTGGTGGTTCCTTGTTCAGGGTTTCTCTGAAATGCTCTGCCCATCTTGTTTCCTGTCCCTCTGCTGTCGTGATGAGTTTTTCTTGCTTTTCTCTTACTAATGTAATATTGTTTGCACCTCGTTTTCTGCTGATGATTTTAGTTATTTTGTATACTGTGCTTTGTTCATTTCTCAGTGCTGCCTCTTCTGCCTGTCTTGCAAGATCGTCTAGAAAATTCCTTTCGTTGGCTCGGGTTTGGCGTTTAACTTCCTTGTCCAGCTAACTGTGCTGTCCACTATATAGTTGCTTTAACCTTGGGAACTTCGCTTCTGTTTTCTTTCTTTTCATTTCCTTTCTCAACGTTAAGGTTGTTACGTGCAGTCTTTGATATCTTACAATATAATACATTTGTATGCTTGTTATGTTCGCAAATATTTTGTAAACAAAATAGATACTTTTTAGTGCTTAAGGAAAAGTCATTATTGAGTTACTTCCCTTGAAAGGAGTGTCGTCATTTTTGATCGAACTCCGCGGATGAATCCAGTTTTACTGCGATTTATTCTTTGTTTGGGTAGAAATAGGTTGTTCTTGCTTCAGTGTATCAATGGCCTGAATTTATGTGTATTGTTTGTCTGGGTAGGACGAGTCTGTCTTATATCTGTATATCTTTACATATCTAAGTCGAACTATATGGTCTTTTGTCGTTAGAAAGGTCAAAGGGCTGTTCGGCGGATGTGTCGCTAGAGGGGTGTGATTTGGCTTCGCCCTGAGGATGGGCTGTGTTTTTCTGTAGCGGCTTGTCGCCGGGAAAAGTGATCTCAAGATTGTTGGGGAAAGTGATAGACGTTTAGACCTATCCTGTATGCTTTACCCCAGTGTTTATTCTTATTGCCAAGGAATGGCAGAATCATATTTCTGATACCAAGGTAACAAAAGATTCTCCTTATGAACTCTCTAACGAAGCCACCGTTTTTCTATAGGCACGATTTGTACGTCTGAGAGAATATATTTATCTAGATGAAAACGACATTCATTCCTAGCAGCACTATATCTTGTATGATGAAGTCAATTGTATCATAATAGAATCTACAGAGCAATGAGAACATTTAATGAATGACTAACTTTAATGCAGATTCATTATCTGTATCCAAACGTGAGTGACAGCTCACGAGAGAAGCCATCTTGTATCCAAATATTTTGTGACTTTCAAGAAGAGAAAGGGATGCCCCGTATTATCGCTTGATGAGTCCAGAGATCACTGCTACACATGAGAACCTATTACTAGCGGTTCAATATGATTATATGGAAAATATGTGCTGAACATTATTGTAAGGAATCTTCACTAGACGAGGTTAGGTTTAGAAGCCATCTTGACTGTTGTTTATAATCTGACGTGCTTTGTCAGTAAACTCAGATGATATATATATATATATATATATATATATATATGGGCAATACTGAGTGCTTGTCTACTGACAATCCATTATGCTATTATTCTACATGAGTGCCCATGTATCATTGCAAGACCATTTATCCACTGTACCATGATGTATTATGCCAACCTGTGATTTGTCACTATTCGTGCTGTCGAGTGTGTACGTCCTATTAAACTGTAGCAAAGGTACAAAGCCGTTGCTGACCTTTGTCTTCCAGCACACACCCATCATTAACACCACTGATTGCTGGGATTTTAGCACTGGTTTGTGTACACTACAGTGGAGCAAACAACACCGATCTTTTACAGTGACCCGAAATATATTTACAGCGGTGGCCACTATACTCATTACAAGAGGTTGTTATCAGAACACCAGAGAGTTTATCAACTGGTGGACCAGCTTTCTGGGTTTGACCTCGCAGAAATTGAGAAGTCAACAGACTACCGATACCAGACCGTTTCCTGTGGCTGATACGACACACTTGCAGTATTAGTTTGCTCTTTGTCAACACTTCGTCACGTGACCTGTCAAGTGAATGCAGTATGTAGGTCAGCGTTGTTGACATTTTTACATTAATCATTACAGAGTTTCACAGAACAGTTGGATCAATTCTTGTCAATATTAACAGGAAGACAGTATTATTGAACTAAGAAGCCCTACTTTCATCGATGGATCTTCTTATGTTCTGCTATTGTGTTGAACTTTAATATTTAAGGCCAGAATTTGTAATTCAATAAAGTGGCAGTTTATTTATTTTCATAAGAATAACTTTGCCATTACTGTAAAACTGAGCCTATTTTGCAACACATACTATCATACACATAATTTATATATTTATGTTTACATGTTATTTGTTTGTATAGTATGTTAGTTTATATGTCAGCGGGTTGTGTTTAGGTTGAGCGGTGTCCTCACAACAGAATATCCCACGTCATAGAGGGTCTGTTGTGGGCGTTTTCTTTAGGTGCAATTTCCTTAATTGGAAATTTGCTTGCAACAACTAGTTGCTATTTGTGTTAACTGTGAAGACTGTAATTATTGTTATTTTTGTAATATTTCTTTGTTCTTTAGTTCTGTTTTGATTTGTTTGTAATTTGTTGGTCTACCCTTTACTATCTTTCAGTTCTATTCACAATTTATATTCATATACTGTGACGTCATTTGTGTTGTTATTCCTTGCAGATTCAGTGATTACTTTCATTGATTTCCCTATTTGATTTATTTGATTTCTGCAAACGTTTTCGTATTGTCAGTCTTATTTGCACTTTATGTATTCTGTTGGTTGACATATGTTTTATATAGGTATATTTCATAAGACACTATTGCTTGTGCACTGCACTTGGATTATGGTATAAACCAGTACTTGATTATTATTACTGTTATACAAGACCTTATTAAGGCTTGTGACCCACAGATATTGGGATAGTGTGCTGATTAATCAAGTCATTAAGAACTTGTGGTATTATTATTATTTCAGGTGATTAGTATTATTGTTAGACATCATGTCTACATTAGAATACTTCATTATACAAGGGAAAGCCCTTGATAAGACTGGTCAACAATTAGAAGAATGTGAGTTGCTCAATATGACAAAGCATTAGCTGCTGAAGAGAAAAAAGCTGCTGCTGCAGAAGAGAGAAAAGCTCTGGCTGAAGAGAAAAGATTAGAAAAAGAAGCTGATGCTGCTGCTGAACTAAAGAAATTGCAGATGCAGGTGGAGGAAAGGAGATTTGAAGCTGAACAAAAAAAATTAGAAAGAGAAGCTGCTGCTGAACAGAAAAGATTAGACAGTGAAGCTGAACAAAAAAAATTAGAAAGAGAAGCTGCTGCTGAACAAAAAAGATTAGACAGGGAAGCTGAACAAAGAAGATTAGAAGCGGAAGAGAAAAAAGCAATAAGAGAACATGAATTTGAGTTAGAGAAATTGAGATTGACAATTATGATTAATGTTAATCAGGCATCTAGTGGTAATGGTAAACCTTCTACTTACAAGGTTAAGGTTCCACCGTTCAATCAGTCCAGTGACGATATTACATTCTGGCTGGATAGATTTGAACGTTCTTGTCGTACACATAATGTGGATAAATCACAATACGCTAATCAATTAGCAGAAAACTTGAAAGGTGAATCTCTGACTAGATTATGCCTTGTAGGAGAAGCAGATAAGGATAATTATGATGTCATTAGGGCGGCTTTGATAAAAAAAATACCAGCTAAGTGAGGAAGGCTATCGCCTTTTGTTTAGGACGATGGTGCCTGAGACAGGTGTAGAATTCTCAGAATTCATTGCAAAGGCACGTCTCACAGTTGATCGTTGGATTGAGCTTTCTAAAACAGAAAAAACGTATGAAGGACTTATGGATTTGTTGCTCAGAGATAAGATTATGTCATGTGTTAACAAACCATTCCTTGAATTTATACATGAGCGTAAACCCAAATCTCTAAAGGAAATGGAAGAATATTGTTCCCAATATGTCACTGCACACCCCGACGTGATTTTTGGCAACACTAAGATTAAGGAGAGTATGCCAGTTGCTTCAGCAACACCATACAATCCCAATTATTCACACAGATTTCAGGGACCTCAAAACAGATTTGATAAAAAAGGTAACCATAATAGTTATCAAAACCAAGGTAACCAATCATTTCAGGGTTCTTCTTCAAAGAACTCAAGACGAGCTGATAGCTCTCGACACAGGGGTGGTCACAATTATAGCAATTTCCATAGAGGAAGTAATTATAGAAACTATCCAAGGTATCCGTCTTGGAGTCAACAAGATCGCAATTACAGAGATACTCATTATAATGAATATGATAATGGTAACCAAGAGAACTATGACTCAAACCCAAATAGGGGTTACAATAGAGGTAACAATAACTACAGAGGTAATAATAACCGAGGTAGATCTCAAAACAGAAGACATAAACCACATTTTCAGGCAAACTCTGCACAACAAGAGTCCCATGAAGCCTATAAACAGAGTAAAAACAATAATGACGCTAATAATATGGCATGTGCCGCTTTTGATTTTGGGAGAGCATCTCAGTGCCCCCAATGCAAAACATTATTTGAGCCAACCACAGTGTCTACTTTAAGCTGTGGCCATCCTCTTCCTGCTCTTCCTGCATCAGTCGCGCATGATGGAAGAGGTTCTCTTGTCTTACATAAGGGTTTAGTAAATAACAATCCAGTCTCCGTGCTATTTGATTCTGGATGCACCACAATTGGTGTTAGGCAGTCACTCGTAGATCCTTCCCGTGCCACTGGACAAGTAGTCAAATGTGTAACATTTGGCGGCACATTAGAGAAATACTCTACTGCTATCATTAGGATTGCTACTCCTTTCTTTGCAGGAGATGTACACGCATGTCTTCTTCCGAATCCGATCGCTGACCTCATCATCGGTCGCATTCATGGAGTCAAAGAATGCACTCCGCAACAAATTTCCGCGTGGGAAAGGCAAAACATGCAGATTGCTAACGCTGTAGTCACTAGAGCTCAGTCTCTTAATATGCCTCAAACTTCATCTACTGAAGATAATGAAGTGCATAACCAAGATGATCCCTTGGTAATTTCTCATGACTCGTTTATAAAACAGCAAGAAGATGATCCCACTCTGAAGAAATTCTTCATTCTTGCAACTAAAGGTGATCCGAATAAAGACACAAGTCGTAAATCGTGGATTACAAAGAAGAATGGCGTACTTGTACGTATGGTTCAAGACTCCATTACGTCAAGTCATTCTCAAATCCTGGTTCCCAAGAATTTGAGAGTTAAAATTTTGCAGCACGCTCACGACTCTCAGTGTGCTGGACACATGGGTTTTTCCCATACTAAGTCAATGGTCCTTGCGGCTTTCTTTTGGCCATTGGTAAACAAGGACATACGGATTTATTGTCGATCTTGTAAAGTATGTCAGGAAGTTAAATCCAAAGGTCCACGGCATGCTGCACCCATTCAGGTGGCGGACATTCCTATTTGGCCGTTTCAAAAAATGGCCATAGACATTATTGGTCCATTTAAGATCAAGTCTGCCAGAGGACATCAGTTTATCTTGACGTGTGTTGATATGTGCACACGTTGGCCAGAGGCTATTCCTCTGAAGAGTATTACTACTGCTGATATTGCAGATGCGTCTGGGGTTCCCCGGAGAGATATTGTCAGACCATGGCACCCAACTAATATCAGATACCATGTCTCAAGTAATGTCTACTCTGCAGATAGATATATCTTTAAGTAGTATCTATCATCCAATGTCTAATGGGATGGTCGAACGCCTTAATAGAACACTTAAAAACTTACTAGGGAAGATAACTGAGGATCATCCTCAAGACTGGGACAGAGTTTTACCTGCGGCCCTCTTCGCTTACAGAGAGGTCCCCAATGAACATACAGGATTTTCCCCGTTTGAACTCGTCTTTGGCGCGCGTCCGCGTGGCCCTATGTCGTTGCTTCATGATCTCATAACAGCTGACAATATTGACGATGACACTAAGTCATCCTACGAATATGTCATCGCGTTGAGACAAAAGATTATCGAAGCATGCAAATTAGCAACTTCTTCTTCTGAATTTGCGAAACAGAAGGCAAGGCAATTTGCCAATAAGAAGAGATGCTTACGACAACTTTGTCCTGGTGACAAAGCATTTGTATTACTACCTTGTAGGGAAAACAGACTACTTATTTCTTGGAAAGGTCCGTACGATATAATATCGAAAATTTCCGATGTCGACTATATTGTCGATATTGATGGGAAGCATAAAACCTTCCACATCAATATGCTTACTGAATTCCATGAACGTCCGGATTATTTGCAACCCATTTTCCAAGCAACGGACAATTCTCCAGTACAACATGGTCATTACTCATCACTGTCCGTGATACAGGATGAGGAAACAAGTTTTTCAGATGTAAATCTTCCTCTTCCAATGATCCCACTTCATTCTAGTGAATCATGGAAGAACGTTACTGTCTCTCCCGATTTGTCTCTAGGAGAACAGCGACAAGTTTCAACTATGTTGCAAACATTTCAGGATGTACTCACTGACATCCCTGGACAAACTCATGTCATTGAACATGACATTGTTCTAACTGACCATACGCCTATTAGGGTTAGACCTTATCCTATACCTATACATTTTCAAGCACAGGTCGAGAAAGAGTTGGATGAGATGATAGATTTGAAAATAATCGAACCATCCACCTCTGCATACTCTTCGCCGATGGTTATTGTTCGGGAAAAAGACAATAACATACGTCTTTGCGTTGACTATCGCAAATTGAATCAAGTAACGAAGTTCGATGCCGAACCTATGCCTTTCCTGGAAGAGCTACTTACTCGACTCTCCAAATCTCATTTTTTCACTAAACTTGATTTGTCTAAAGGATATTGGCAAGTTCCTTTATCTGAACGCGCCAAACCTCTCACGGCTTTTTCAACACCTAGAGGTTTGTTCCAATGGAATTTTACGCCTTTCGGTCTTATGAACGCACCAGCTACATTCGTACGCATGATGCGCCGAATCCTATCGTATCGGTCAGATGTCATTGCATATCTAGACGACATCTGTCTTTTCAGCGATACTTGGGAAGATCACTATTCAGGGTTAGATGAATTGCTGTCTACTTTGCGCGAGCACAACCTGACAGCGAAACCCTCTAAAGCCTATATTGGTTTTAGCGAAATTTCTTTCCTAGGCCACCGAGTTGGTCATGGTTTCCTAAAGACAGAGGACCATAATACTAGTAAGATACTTAACATCTCTATCCCTAAGACTAAAAAACAGGTGAGAAGTCTGTTAGGTCTTATTCAATTTTATGGCAGATTCATTCAGAATCTATCCTCTATCACGGCACCTCTTTCTACACTTTTAAAGAAAGGTTCGCCTAATATGGTCCACTGGTCTCAGGAATGCCAATGCTCTTTGGATAAGATTAAAACATTGTTTTCAACACCACCTATTTTAGTGTTACCTACTAAAGATAAGACATTTGTTCTTCGTAGTGATGCTTCATCCACTGGGATTGGAGCGGCACTAATGCAAGAGTACTCTGGAACTCTGCATCCGGTAATGTATATTTCCAGAAAACTTAATGCGGCAGAAAGGAATTATTCGGTTTTAGACCGTGAGCTATTAGCTATGGTTTGGTCGATCCTCAAACTACAGAGATTCCTTCTAGGCGCACATTTCATAGTAGAAACCGACCAAAAAGCTCTTACTGCTATACAGAGTAAGAATTTGAAGAGCTCGAGGTCTACTCGATATGCAATTGCTCTTCAACCTTTTCATTTCTCTGTGCGAGCTATTCGTGGATCAGATAATGTGATGGCAGACATTCTGTCAAGATGCCCACATGATTCCACATAACTATTAGGTCTTAGACTTCTTGATATGTCTAGTTCTATAGTAGTTCCTTTTCTATATCAAGATAGATACACATTTGTAATTTAATAATATAATGATTGTATCACTACTTAGCGGTTCATTGATGTTTATTCACCGCTGTGCTTTGATGATTTTTCTTCATAAATCATAAATTTAAGATATCTAATACGAAATTATGGTATGAAATTTTTTAGGCATTGTGTAATTGCCAGAATTGTATTATACTTTGATGACACCTTCCTGGAAAAATTTACTTGTAGAGAAATAATTTCTCTCAGTTTATGAGATACATTCTCACCAGTCGCTCCATAAGTCGACTTAGCCTCATATTAGGCGTTATATTTATTCCTGATATTTTCATCTGCGCATTATTCATGCGTTGTGAGCCTATTGTACGTTGCTCCTAGATGTATTTCAAAAAAAAAATGTTCCATTTTTTTTCCCGGGAGGTGTGGTAAGACTGTTACGTGCAGTCTTTGATATCTTACAATATAATACATTTGTATGCTTGTTATGTTCGCAAATATTTTGTAAACAAAATAGATACTTTTTAGTGCTTAAGGAAAAGTCATTATTGAGTTACTTCCCTTGAAAGGAGTGTCGTCATTTTTGATCGAACTCCGCGGATGAATCCAGTTTTACTGCGATTTATTCTTTGTTTGGGTAGAAATAGGTTGTTCTTGCTTCAGTGTATCAATGGCCTGAATTTATGTGTATTGTTTGTCTGGGTAGGACGAGTCTGTCTTATATCTGTATATCTTTACATATCTAAGTCGAACTATATGGTCTTTTGTCGTTAGAAAGGTCAAAGGGCTGTTCGGCGGATGTGTCGCTAGAGGGGTGTGATTTGGCTTCGCCCTGAGGATGGGCTGTGTTTTTCTGTAGCGGCTTGTCGCCGGGAAAAGTGATCTCAAGATTGTTGGGGAAAGTGATAGACGTTTAGACCTATCCTGTATGCTTTACCCCAGTGTTTATTCTTATTGCCAAGGAATGGCAGAATCATATTTCTGATACCAAGGTAACAAAAGATTCTCCTTATGAACTCTCTAACGAAGCCACCGTTTTTCGATAGGCACGATTTGTACGTCTGAGAGAATATATTTATCTAGATGAAAACGACATTCATTCCTAGCAGCACTATATCTTGTATGATGAAGTCAATTGTATCATAATAGAATCTACAGAGCAATGAGAACATTTAATGAATGACTAACTTTAATGCAGATTCATTATCTGTATCCAAACGTGAGTGACAGCTCACGAGAGAAGCCATCTTGTATCCAAATATTTTGTGACTTTCAAGAAAAGAAAGGGATGCCCCGTATTATCGCTTGATGAGTCCAGAGATCACTGCTACACATGAGAACCCATTACTAGCGGTTCAATATGATTATATGGAAAATATGTGCTGAACATTACTGTAAGGAATCTTCACTAGACGAGGTTAGGTCTAGAAGCCATCTTGACTGTTGTTTATAATCTGACGTGCTTTGTCAGTAAACTCAGATGATATATATATATGGGCAATACTGAGTGCTTGTCTACTGACAATCCATTATGCTATTATTCTACATGAGTGCCCATGTATCATTGCAAGACCATTTATCCACTGTACCATGATGTATTATGCCAACCTGTGATTTGTCACTATTCGTGCTGTCGAGTGTGTACGTCCAATTAAACTGTAGCAAAGGTACACAGTCGTTGGTGTCGATGACTTCCAGCCATACATGAGTGTGAGAAAAAGACCATTTGTCAACACCACGAACTCTTCTTATCATTCGCATATTAGACTCTCAATCTATGTCTACACATCACTGCGTAGGTCGAGTTGACATTCCATACTCAAACCACAAGCAACACAACAACACAGCATGTAGCTCTGGTGATGTTCTAGTGAGCTTATATTTATCAACTGATGATGAGCAAAGAAAATAGAGTTATCAAAAAGAGAGGTTATCAAAGGTGTTTAATGTTTCTGATGTTATCCAGTCTTGCTTCTTCCTTTCCTGGAATCCCAAGCATGATTTGCTGCTTTCCTTATATATTGTTGAAATAATGTTGATTTTCTGGCCTATATCATCAGCCAATGTCTTTTCCTTACTTTTGGCAAATTGACATCGCTTCTTTATATCAGCCGCAAAAGCTTTTGTGGTAATGGGGTCCTTTAATTTGCTGATGCGAAACCTTTTCTGTGTAGTTACAGATGGTCCAGCCTTTCTGAGTTTCACTTTCAGTTTTGCTACTACTAAATTGTGATCACTTTCCACATCCGCACTTCTTCTTACCTTCACATCTTGTAATGCATGTCTCCATCTACCGTTAATAATAATGTAGTCTATCTGGTTTCTGTCCCGATCATTTGGTGATTCCCATGTTAATTTGTGAATTTCTTTGTGTGGGAAAAGTGTTCCTCCAATGACCAGGTTGTTAATGCTACAGAAACTTATTAATTTATCCCCATTTTCGTTTGCTGATCCGCTGCCGCATTTCCCCATTACTCTTTCATTATATGTATTGTGTGTTCCAACTTTCGCGTTGAGGTCTCCCATTACTACGATAAGATCATATCTAGGTGTGTCTTCCATTTCTTTCTGCAGTTGTTGATAGAATTCATCCTTGACCTCATCATCGCTGTCATTCGTTGGTGCGTAGCATTGTATTATTGTAGTGTTGGCGAATCTCCCTTTCAATCTTATTCTTATCAGTCTGTTGTTGATGGATTTCCATTCCAGTAATGTCCTTTCTATTCCTTTCTGTAAAATAATGGCTACACCTTCATTGTGCTTTCCATCCTCTCTTCCAGAGTAAAGTACTGTTTCTCCTGCTGCTGTTTTAACTTTTCCTGCCCCTGTCCATCTGCTCTCGCTTATCCCTAGAATGTGTAAGCTATAGTTTCTCATTTCTGCTGTGACCTGTTTTAGTTTACCCGTCTCGTTCATTATCCTGACATTCCAAAATTATATTCTTGTTTCACGTTTTGCGGTCAGGACGTCCGTTTTCATGTCACTGGCTTCCTTTCGGCTTTCACCACTGGCAGTAATACGAGCCTCAGAGTCCAGATGTCCGTCCCGCAGCAAAGTTTGTTCATTTGTTGTCGTTTCCGTAAATTCGTTTCTTTTTACATAGACAGGGGTGTCAGCCCTATGCTAAAACCCCAACCTGGAGGACCAGGATGTCTGCTTTAGTCTGACTTCTGCCAGCGCAATCCTGTCCAGTTTAGTAGAACCTTCCAAGAGTAAAACTCCAGCTGGCATAGCTAGGACACCATCGCGTCCATGACCCGTCTGACGATGGTGTCTAGCGTCGACTTCAGGCCACTTATACCCTCACTTGTTCCAGAGACAGTATCCTCAACTGGTACCACCAACTAGTATGGCAAACTAAGAGAAACGAATACCCTCTAAGAATTGAGTTTCCCGACACATACTTATGTGGGGTCCCTCTTTTCATTCTCTGAGAATTAAACTTAATCCCAGTGGGCGAGAAACTGTCTTTACATTTAAAATGAATAGTTTTATATTTAACTTTTGTTGAAAATGTTAACAATATAGTTTGAATATGTTTACATTTACATCGGTTGAAAAGGTAGTAAACTTTCATTACAGTTAGAGTGAATATGTTTTACATTTACACTGTTGAAAAGGTTGAAACGTTCATTACATTTAGAGTGAATATGTTTTACATTTACACTGGTTGAAAAGGTTAATAATATAACAAGTATGTACATCATTTCTTTCCTCATTCCCTTCCTGCTCCATATGGCACTTGGGACTACCTCTGCTTTTGGTTCTTTATAAGAAACTCGCAATAAAGCAGTCACCAGCCCTGGCAGTGGTGGATCATGAAATCATCATTCTATATGCTGAGGTTGCCAGCCTCAAATGACTTGGACATCCACTAGCAATTTTCACATATTAATATTCACATGTCAATATACAATATATATATATATATATATATATATATATATATATATATATATATATATATATATATATATATATATATATATATATATATATATATATATATATATATATATATATATATATATATATATATATATATATATATGTGTGTGTATTAGTTCACATGTTAATAATAAAAAAAAATTAGAATTCAAAATGTACAACTTACGCCAATCTTTAGGCTCACAGAGTGTTGGCTCAGAGAAATAAAGGCACTTGTAGAGACCTCTTACACTTGGTCTGGGATGTTGTTACTTTAGCAATACGTTCCCACTTGTGTTTCAGTTCCTTCAGATTCTCCTTTTCCGTGTTTAAATGGTAGCGTTTTCCTGGGCTCTAAGTCCTCAATATGCTCCAACAAAGTCTGGTCTGGTACTATTCTTAACTCTGGCACAGTCTGGTTGTCTTCTTGGCACGAGGTGAATTTTCACAGTGCTTGGTTTTCCCTGCGTCTTAATCTTAGCAAAGCCGAGAAGCGCAAAGAAAACATGATCTGTTATCACTGAAGGGAGTGTAAAATTGATAAGAAAATAGGTACTATCTGCTTGATAGCAGAGGTAAAAAATCGGCCGACCAAGGAAATTGCGAGTGATTTAGTACACACAAAAATGTAACTAAATACTGCCGGAGAGGAAAAGAGATCGACCCAATTATTATGTGACAACATCCAGTTCTAATCCCTCGAACGCTTGCAGCCTGAACCAAGTTCAGCTTCTCTATGCATCAGAGCATGAAGTGATGTCATTTACTCTAATCGTATATTGCACAACGTAAATTCATTCAATCAAGTATTGTAGCATGAAACATACATGTTATCAGAAAATCATGCCGTGAAGAGCTAGTGTAATCAGGGCCTTTTTAAGAACAGACAGTATTTTCCTGAGACAAATGTCAACAGTTTTCCAAGCGTTGACAAACATGACATCTTACAAGTTCTCACTGCTACACGAGCAACATTTCTTATCAATAAGTACTCGTTTGGAAATTATCAACTTGGTGGAACAGACATCTACATTTGGCAGTCAGTGTGTACCAGCGTATAACCATACATTGGATGAAATTGGAAAGGCTCATGGACTGTGTAGATGTATCATCAGTGAGGTAGCTTTTAATATATCCCATCATCATTTAACTATTTGTCTAGTTTCACTATCTTATTTAATTAACTATATTTTTACATGTTATCTGTGTGTGAATTGTATTTCACCATCATCCTTTATAATATCTACTAACCCTATATGTGTTTATATTTAACTAACAAACTGTATAGCCGCGTTGATCATTATTTGATTATTTATTGTATCACACGTGCTGTCTGCGTTAAGTATTTACATATAGGTAAAAGCCTTCATTTAGAAGGGTGGAGGCTCTTTCTGTGTCGAGAGTTCAGAGAAAGAAGTTGTCTAAAAAGACACTTTTCATGATTTATTGGAAAACGATATCTAGTGGTGAGTATTCGCCTTCTCTTATTCTTCTCCTTATCTTTCTTATCGAGCCAATTTCTGGAGACTGTCTTGATAACATTCTATAGGCTAACCCTATCATACTGAAGCGATGCGACCATTGGTGCCCCGCCCAGTAATAAGAATAAACGACACCTTGTTAGTGCCACTACTTTCATTTACCGTAGTTAAACACGTCGCGTCACGCTCAGGTCAGCCCTGCTGTAAGAAAGGATTCATGGCTCTGCTCTTCAATTAGGGATGGCACAAGCAGCTAGTCACTCCACCTCACAATGCGGACACCTAGTCCCGATGAAGTCTTTAACACTTCATTTCCATATGGTAGTATCTATTGCGTGACCACCTATACCCATTAGTTAATGGCGCCAACGCCGACCTCAGACCGATTTAAACTATTTTGACTAAAGGCAGAGAAGATAGTTACGATTCACTCCAGTAGCTAGGCGGTGGTGCCGTTCAGAAGGTCCTGGGTTCCATACCCGGTAAGCCTATCACTTCTGTTGTTTTTCTTTTGTCTAATCTTCTACTTCTTTATTTCTCACGAGTGTCTGAAACACCTTTGTGTATTATTTATGTATTGGCTAAATCGAGTCTCCCTTTCTTAGAAGGATCTGCACTCAGGTTCCCACCTGCTGCTTTGAAAAAAAAAAAAAAACCCCAAAGATTATTTCAAATTACGAGATACATCGTAGATATCAGGAATATATGATTTTACATTATATTAAAAATAAAACAATAACTATATTTGTAGCTATATTTTTACATAAAACGTGTTATTACAACAAATCTACAATCTTAAGCTCCCACCAGAATGGTAAATCCGAGTACCGAATTAGTAAGGCCGACCCTGACTAGCATTACATGTTTTTTTTTTGCTTAGCATATTCGTAATTTGTTACACTAGAAATGTTCTGGTCCTTTGCTAAATAACTGAGTCTCATTACTGTAATTACGTGTCTTCACTGGTAGCAAACAGCAATTCAGACGAAAATATATGTACTTAATTTTAATGAGGCTCACGCATGATTTAAGGTTAGTTAATGGTGCGTATAATGTGGAACACAACCTGTTAATGGTCTTTTAAGATGTTAATCTGTAACTCGTGTGGAACAACTTCTATAGGAAGCGTAATTATACTGCACTTTGGTAAACACAAGAGGCGCATATGCTAGGAGTAAGCAGATCTTCATTAACGTGCTTTTTTTTTAAAACCTCCATTTAACTTCACGACGTGAGTTTTCTATTTTTGTCCTCGCGTTTTCAATCTTTCGTGCTCAAAATCTATATCTTATACTCGTCGTAGATAGCTTAAGCTTTGCATGCTGCTTCCTTTCTTGGCACATTTTAATCAGCTAAATTTTAACCAGCATTAACTCAACCTATGTTATATTATAACTAAAATAATGTTCAATAAGGCGGAAATAAATCCATTGAAAGGGGTGTTGAGGTAAGAAAAGTAATGAACTGCGATTATAGACTGTGTTTCGACTTACACATTTCATATAAGAATGTCTTTTTTTAAAGCAAGGATAAAATTTAAGTATCAGTAAAACCATATGCATTATTTTGTGCATAACCTGTTTCGCAGGCAACTTGTTTTTCTGTACTCTCTATAACACTGGCCTATTTTCGTTAATTATTTATTACTTACAGGATTTGGGTTTCCGTCTCTTGTGCTTTATTCTGCCTACACTTGTTAAGTTGTGAATAGAAAAGTTGTGGAGGTGCTAGAATCTATAAACATGTCTGGGTCCTGCCAGGCCCTATATTCCATGATTGCATGAAGTGTCTTCAGAGCGACTACCACCAAAAATGCACTTAGCTGCTTAACTGATCATTTGTCCTATCACGGATCACTTTTGCAGCGAGACAATGACGTTGTTCGGAGGGTCCCTAAGTTCGAATCCACGAGAAGCGTCTTATAAGAGTTTATTGTTTTCCAATGCATTGCACAAATTGTGGCCTGTTAGGTTGTCGTGTAAACTAAAATATAACAAACTAGTGTAAAAGCCCGTCATAAGACGGGAATTAAATTCAAAAGCACCAAAACCTACGGCAATTTTACTTATTCAAAACTATTTTTTAAAAACCACTGTGCATCACCACAGTACACGAACTACGTAGCAGCAGCGAGGATCCCAATGTGTGTATACGGGATCACACATTCTATAAATTCTTCTTTAAGTAAGTGTTACTATTTTCCGGAGAGTACATATAAGGGACACAATACAATTAATGTCAAACTTTCAACCAAAGTTGCATCCCTTAGCGTTACTGACAGAAAAAGCTGGGATTTTTATATATACGAATGAATGTTTGCTGCACATTTAAAGTCATGTTCATCACAGATGAAATACTGCGTGGAGCTGGTTACCTCATTATATAAAACAGATTGCTACATAAACCGCTCCTGCAGGAGCACATGTCTGCGTCAGTGCCGGCTTTCTATAAGAGGACCAGCTATAGTCGTGGTGGTGTGACAGACGAACTCAGCTGACCCTGAATTGTTGTATGATATGGTACGACCCTTTGTAACGACCCCTTCGGATAACATCAGTGCCCCCGAATATTGTGGTAACTTTTCGTCTAACGATATTTTTTTTTCCACCTGGACTCATTAGCATGCAACCTTTCCACGCAGATTGTCAACACGTTTGCTGATTAATATGTGGACAGTTTATCTACCGTACATTCTGGTCATCGCATTGATTGAAGGAGAGGTTAAATCACGCCAACGGATAGCTCTTGAGCAATCATATGCAGTTATTTTCATTAACTTGGCCCAGTGGGGGCGGTGCCAGAATCAAACAGAGACTAGCGGCACTATCAAAGGCAGTAGTGGTCCCTGAAACGAGCGACGAAAGTTTCTTGCCGGTATTTCGCATCTCGGTGTTAACCACAGAACCGATCGCAGTGGACGCGAACGGGAAAGCGGACGCGGACGCAGCGAGCGGAGATACGGAAGCCCCGGGGTGGCATCTCTCTCTTCAGTCTGGCGGTCAGATCCCCGAAAGTCTCCTAAGATCTAAAAACGTGTCAAATTCTAACATGTCCCCCAATCTTGCATTCCAGTTAGATATATGCAGACCACGAAGAAAGCCATTTTATCATTCGGTCGCCAGAGATTTAAGATTCACTAGCTATAGTAGAAACTTTTGCTAGATTTCCATCTGAATTGGTGGCTACATTGGAGTGATTTCTTTTTCTGTGCACGGTATAATATATTTGTTAAAGTGATCAGTGGTCTAGTGCTTTCATTTTTTTTCACTGGATTTTGTGTTTGTTTAAATCTATTTAATTAAACTCATCCCAAAAGTCCCAGTGGTAAATTTAATGATATATCTATTATAATATTTCCAAAAATAATAGATGCTTTAATGTTATAGTAACTTTTAAAGTCGCGAAGGAATTTATAATTAATAAATTTAGTTAAGTCCTATATATATAGATGTGTATTTTAACCATTAGACTCGTGACGTGTTTTCTTAAATACATAATTAAATACGCGAGTGTATATAATAGTCTTAACGGTAAATTTATCGCGCGTTAGAATATTATTTGATTTTTGAGGTATGATTATGTTGTCATGGGTTTTCTATCTTTTTCTATAGAATGATCACCTTTGCAATCCCAGCAATAAAGAAATCATATAGAGTCTTCCAAACTCGGTTCTTAAACTTCCAGACATATTGATGAAACATTTTAAATTTAATCTTGTGGCGGTCCGATGCGGCCTAGCTATCATAATTACACGAAAGAAAGCCTACCCAAGAACATTTAAATAAACCATCAAATTAAATTACAATCTGTAAGATAAACTGGAAGATGAACAGTTGCCAGTAGCGATATTTTATTTACTGCTCTACTGTGAGAGACTACCTATTTACCTGAACTGTGACTGAGCCTAGTTTTTTTCCTCACTGGATTTAAAACCTACCGGTCAGTTGCTATCATCACGCCTTGAAGGAATTGTACCTCCAGCAGCGAAATTAAAGAGACCACTCCATCCTCACCCCTGTATTGAATTGTGTCAGTGCCATCCAATAGACTCCTTTTTATGTAATAAAACACAAGAACTCTTAGGCTTCAAGTCCGGCGATAAGTGGGAATATTTGCTATCAGCTAACCTCGCTACATCTGGGGCGGGACATCGAAGTACCAGACATTTTCATATGTCAAGGGTGTAATTGCTGTTCAAATAATTATATGGATTGTCTGATGCTGCAATCGGTAAGTGTGTGTGAGTATATGAGTGTGGGCCCTCACAAGCGTGCATGAATGACAGGAAATTTAATTTTTGCAAACCATTTGTTAACTTGCCTACCGGGTAATACATTTGAACTGCGTAATACCAAATTTTAATTTCCATTCATGTCTTATTCTACTATTTTTACCAATAAACGAACGAAACAGATGGACAAAAGGATAGGCGTGAAGGAGGAGAGGCAGAAAGCCGAACATTTATACACGCGTCGCGGCCGATACAAATTAACTACTATAACGCACAAACACTAACTTTTTCAGACGGACAGTGATAAAATACACTACCCTTTCCCAGAGTTAGGTTTATAAATCATAAAAAACTCTTATTAGAAAAGATAACATTAGATGGGTTTACGGTTGAGAACATAACAGTACCCAGACAGAACATCTTCGAAACAGGAGGTAAAAGAAATTGCATATTTTGAACGCAGCCACGTAGCTCCTTTAAATTTGTATTTTTGGGTTCCTTAGGGCTTGCTGACAAATAATATGTAAAACGTTACGCAAATAGTCCAGGAATTAATAAATTATACCCAAAATAAAATATTGGGGGTGCCTGACAGCATAAAATCATTTCTGCTCATAAGATTTTTTTTTTAACGTGTTTGAAAAAAATTTACGTTACAGAAATAGCCTACCATGTAAACTCCAAATTGATTGGAGCGCAACAAAATGAAAGCCTAACCACGATTGGTCGGGCTATAAATACTATCTTGGTTGTTAGGGGAAACGGGGAAAGGTAACATTTTTTCAAACACTTGTCGAAACGGGGCTCATTGGTCAGACTCGCTGATATACACACTTGGGAGCGTTAGTTCGAAACCACTTGTTTAAAATAGCTTGATAAAGCATCAGTGCGTTGAAGCCAGCATATATTTTGCTCAATAAAAGCCTGGAACATAGGCAGATGGAAATTTGTGCCAGTTTGTGCCAGAATTCATTGCTAATCAACGTATCTGTGTTATTCGTATGAATTGTGGGACAGTGGTCTTGATGGTACTGAGCAGCACCTAGTCAGAGCTTTGCTGAATCCTGAGTCGGACAGCATACTCCTTGGTCTTTTTAGCTATCAGTGAGGTGTCTCCTGAACCCAGAGGAGAATTCGAGCAGAGGAGTCCTTTCCTGCCGCCATCACGCCAGATAAGCGAATTGGCCAGCTGAGCTCAACATTATGTCCCTCATCTTGAACTGACTTTTTAAAATTAACATTAAGAGGGGAATTTACTTGTCTTAAAATCAGGAACTGTGAACATCTCCAATACTGGTCCCTAAAGACAAACTATTGAAGTCATGATGACAAATACCAACAGAGCTTGAACAAAATAAAACCAGTATTACCTCATTTTACTACTACACAACTGACACACATAGAACATTTGTAATAATATATGTCACTACAATATTCATATTAAATACATTCTGTACATAACGTGTAATTTAAATTGATTGTGATTCCTGGTTCCCTTGTAGTTGAATCAGGACACATATTCATTCATGCCAGTAATGAATACATATTGTTATTTGAAAGTTTATCAGTGACTCTTTTAAGATATCTTTGTAGAGTGTTATATGTATGTGAGTGTCACAGTGTTGTCAAGAGTAGTGGATTAAATTAAATTGTTTATCTGTCTGTTGTTGTGACTTACACTTCACCATACTCATACCCTAGACACATAACGTAGCATCACACTATTCCAGAATAATTCTGACTGAGATATATAGATATGTGGTAGCAAGTAAGGTTATCTATAATACACTACTCTTAATAGATATAGATACCTTCACAGCTGATCTCAGTCAGTACACTAAGTTCCCTATAAGTATTTATAACATCCCACTTCACCACATATATTGGGGTCTCGCTCTTGGGATTTTGAATCTTTAACTATTAAAAATATTGGGGGTAATTCACTTCAGGGAATATAAGAATTAAAAGGTATCCTTGGGTGGAATTAAATAAGGTTGAGCTCACGGTGCCTGTGTTGTCCATTAGATATATAGTTAGAAATTGAATTGTTGGGTAGACATTATAAAAATTTACCTGATAGACAATGGCGGACCTGGCCAAATTTCGATCTGCTGCGGTTCAGACTGCAAAAGAGTTAGGATTAGATGGGCAAGTTATGGTTGCCTATGTCACAACGGAATGTGACAAATTTATTGAACGCGAAGAAAGAAGATTAGAAAAAGAGCCGAAAGAAGGTTAGAGGCTGAAAGGGAAATTAAGAAGTTACAATTTGAAGCTGAGGCTGAGACTAAGAGGTTGCAGATTGAGGCTGACAAAGAGGCTAAAGCATTGGAAGCCGAGGAAAGAAGACAAGCTGCAGAAAGGGAAGAGAAGAAATTAGCTGCAGAAAGAGAAGAGAAGAAATTAGCTGCAGAAAGAGAAGAGAAGAAATTAGCTGCAGAAAGAGAAGAGAAGAAATTAGCTGCAGAAAGAGAAGAGAAGAAATTAGCTGCAGAAAGAGAAGAGAAGAGATTAGCTGCAGAGAGGGAAGCAGAAAAGGAGGAGAAGAGATTACAAAGGGAACATGAGTTACGACTAAGGGAGTTTGAGTTTCAAGGCCATGCTCCTGAAAATGGTGCCAGTCCCTTTGCCTCTGATGCTACGGTTACTCAGGGAGCCTCAACCTCAGCTATGAACTTTCATTTAGATCATTTTGTTGAGAAAGACGATGATATTGAGAGCTATATAAATAGGTATGAACTATTAGCTACCACGTATGGGTTAGAGAGAGAAAGGTGGAGCTTAAAGTTATCTCAGGGACTTCGTGGGGCAGCTTATGAAGTTTTTGCAAAAATGAGCAGAGGTGATCAGGAAAATTATGACATGCTAAAGCAGGCTCTTTTGTTAAGGTATGAAAAGAATGCAGAGTTTTACAGGAAAAAATTTAGGAATGCTAAACTACTGTCAGGTGAAACCTATCACCAGTTCTCTGCACGAATCGAGACATACTTGGAGAAATGGACTTCTCTGGGGAAAACCCAAGATCTTAAGGAAATGGTCCTTATAGAGCAACTAAGAGAGTCCATGGCTCCAGACCTGAGAAAGTTTCTCATGGAACAAGGTGCAGAGAGGCTGGGTGAGTTGCTAAATGTTGCTGAAAGGTATCAAGCAGCTCAAGCAGAGGTAACAGGTAATAAAAAGAAACAGGTGGATAACTTTAGGGCACCACAGAACTTTAATAAATTTGATCCTAGGGATCAAAATAAAGGTAAGCACCAATTTGATAGGCCACGGTATGAAAATAAAAATAAATTCCCACAATTCGATGAAAGGAAATATGATGAAAGAAAATCTTTCAACCAAGGAAAAAGGTGGTGTAAGAATTGTCAGATGGACAATCATGACACTGACCGTTGCAGAAGGAAACCTGTGTATATGGCAACCCTTCAGGTCAGGTCGACCTCAAGACAGGAGGAGGATATTATGTTAGATACCACTCCAGAAGAGATGAGGAAGGCACAGGCTGGGGATAAAACACTCAAGCCTTGTTTCAGAAAATTGTCAACTTGTCATACAACTCCAGGCAAGGGAGATTTTTACATGAAAAACAAGTTGATGTATAGGAAGACCGGAGCTAGATCCAATGGTCACGGACAGCTGGTTCTTCCAAAAAGATACAGGACAGAATTAATAAGGAGCCTACATGTGAAACCAGATGGGGACCATGAGAATAGGTACCATCATTCAAAAGGTGGCTCACAATTATTATTGGCCCAAAGCAAGATGGGACATTGAGAATTTTGTAGAAAGGTGTAGCATAGCACATGAGGGAACACCCACAAGTGGGAACATGGATCAGGACCTGGACACGCCATGGAGCAAAATTAGGCCTGACAATAAAAACAAATATGGATTTGATAAAGTGGACCAAATGGAATGGGAAGCCCCTTTTCACGGACAAGCTTCACTTAACTGTTTTACAATGGCCACTATGCGGAGAGTGCAAAAGGATGTCTTACCCCAGGATAAGCCGACAATCCCTCAATCGGACTTAAACCAACTGGAGGAAGAGCATGTAGAGAGGAAATCTCTCATCAAGAATTTTAAGAGGGGAGAAAGCCCCAAAAGAAAAATTGGTAGCGGTCGTTTTGTGAATGATAATTCTGGGAGGAAAAATCATCACTATAAAGCTTCGAGTGGAAGAGACCATACCGGTGCATGGACAAATAGGTCCACACAATTAAAGGTCCATATGTAGCTTTGTTAAGAACGTGGACTGATGAAAAGGCAGAGGAAAACATTACATCTTCATACCAATATGTGAATGAGCTGACCACTCGGTTGAAAACTGGCTGGAAACTTGCCAATGAAAATTTGAAACAAGCCAGGAAGAAACATGCTGCCTATTATAACAGGAAGGCGAAAGACAGAAATTTGGCTGTGGGAGAGAAAGTACTGCTTCTTTTGCCCGGGAGACAGAATAAGTTACAAATTGGATGGCAGGGTCCATATACAGTTCTAGAGAAGGTGTCTAGAACAAATTATAAGATAGATAAGAAGGGGAAAGAAAAAATCTATCATGTGAATCTCCTGAAGAAATATTTGGAAAGAGAACATCAGGAAGAGACACACTTGTTGACCTTGTCCATCGCCATGGAGATGAAAAAAGAACCACTTTCATCATTTGAATATCCATTACACCCCTGTGAGACAGCAGCACAGGTGAAAATCAGTACACATTTAACGAAAACTCAGAAAGAGAGAGTGCAACAGGTTCTAAATAATCATGCAGAGGTGTTAACAGACCGACCAGGGCATACAAACCTATTGGAATATGATATGAAACTCATAGACTCCACACCTGTCTGTATGAAACCATATTCGATTCCGTTTGCTAAGGAAAAAGCTTTGAAGGAAGAGATAGACTATCTGTTGAAGGAAGGAATTATTTCGCACAGTGAGTCTTCGTATAGTTCCGGTGTTGTACTCTTAAGGAAGCCCTCTGGAGAACATAGACTCTGTATAGATTACAGGAGACTGAATGCTATTACAGAAGGACAGGTGGATCCATTGCCGGATACAAATCAGCTGTTTGCCAGGCTAAATAAAGCTAAATATTTCTCAAAAGTGGATCTGAGTAAAGGATACTATCAGATTCCAGTAAAGCCTGAGGTTAGACCATACCTAGCTTTTAGTACCTCAGAAGGACACTATGAGTTAATAGATTGCCATTTGGATTGAAGAATGCGCCTAGTGTCTTCTCTAGAATGATGAGAAAATTATTGGATCCTCTGAATAATCCCTGTATAACAAATTTTATGGATGATATCCTTATAGCAACAGAAACATTTGAGGAACACATTGACTCTCTGAACATGCTGTTTGATCGACTTAGGGAGGCAAATTTAACAGCCCGACCAACCAAATGTTGCGTTGGATGTAAAGAATTGGAATTTTTGGGACACACAGTTTATCAGGGAAACATGACCCCTGACCCAAAGAACTTAGAGAAACTACAGAAAGCCCCGAGACCACAAACCAAGAAGGACGTGAGATCCTTTGTCTCATTATGTGGTTTCTACCAGAAGTATATCAAAAACTTTAATTCCATATGTGCACCTTTAACGGAATTGACACGTAAAGGACTTCCAGATCGCATTACATGGACACCACAATGTGAAATGACTTACCAAGAATTGAAGGAAAAGCTCACAAGTAAACCCATTTTGAAATTACCTGACTTAAGTCAAGAATTCATAGTAAGGACGGATGCAAGTAATATTGGGTTAGGTGCAACTTTACTACAGAAATCAGATGCATTGGATGGGGAATTAAGCCCAGTGGCATATGCTAGCAGAAAGTTGAATAAAGCTGAAATCAACTACTCAACTAGCGAAAAAGAATGTCTTGCAGTAATATGGGCAATAAAGAAATTCAATATTTATCTATATGGGAAGGCATTTAAGTTGCAAACTGACCACAAACCTTTATCGTTTTTTAGCACAGGCTAAGCATGAGAACTCTAGGTTACTCCGATGGTCTTTGCTTCTGGCTCCATACAATTTTAGCATTGAATATATATCTGGAAAAACCAATCTGGGAGCGGATTTTTTAAGCCGCCATCCGTGTGATGAGAATCACCGTAAACCCCAGAAATAATAATAAATTTCTATATGTGTATATAGAATAAAGGACTGACATATAATGTCTGCTTTAAGAGGGGAGGTGTCATGAAATATTCTAATCCACATATATAAATTATTAGGTAAATATGAAGCCTAACAAATAAAATTAATAAAGAGAAGAGCAATGGTAAAATGACAGTGCTGTCACAAGGAATGTACTCGAAATCCCCCTTGTTTTCTGCTTCGTCTGCAAATTGTAACGCTTTCACGTTGATAGTAAAAGCTTACTGTATTATACCCGCTTTCTTCAATGAAACGTGTGCTGTATTTCTTGGAAAAACATTAAGAGGCAGACTGCGTAATGACCTAAATTTTAAATTCCATTCATGTCTTTTTCTACATTACGTTACCAAAACGAACGAACAGATGGACAAAAGGATAGCGAGAAGGGAGAGGCAGAAAGCCGAACATTAAACACGCGTCGCGCGATACACAATTACTACTATCACGCGTGTAAGTCTACAAGCACTAACTTTTTCAGACGGACAGTGATAAAATACACTACCCTTTCCCAGAGTTAGGTTTATAAATCATAAAAAAAACTCTTATTAGAAAAGATAACATTAGATGGGTTTACGGTTGAGAACATAACAGTACCCAGACAGAACATCTTCGAAACAGGAGGTAAAAGAAATTTGCATATTTTGAACGCAGCCACGTAGCTCCTTTAAATTTGTATTTTTGGGTTCCTTAGGGCTTGCTGACAAATAATATGTAAAACGTTACGCAAATAGTCCAGGAATTAATAAATTATACCCAAAATAAAATATTGGGGGTGCCTGACAGCATAAAATCATTTCTGCTCATAAGATTTTTTTTTTTTAACGTGTTTGAAAAAAATTTACGTTACAGAAATAGCCTACCATGTAAACTCCAAATTGATTGGAGCGCAACAAATGAAAGCCTAACCACGATTGGTCGGGCTATAAATACTATCTTGGTTGTTAGGGGAAACGGGGAAAGGTAACATTTTTTCAAACACTTGTCGAAACGGGGCTCATTGGTCAGACTCGCTGATATACACACTTGGGAGCGTTAGTTCGAAACACTTGTTTAAAATAGCTTGATAAAGCATCAGTGCGTTGAAGCCAGCATATATTTTGCTCAATAAAAGCCTGGAACATAGGCAGATGGAAATTTGTGCCAGTTTGTGCCAGAATTCATTGCTAATCAACGTATCTGTGTTATTCGTATGAATTGTGGGACAGTGGTCTTGATGGTACTGAGCAGCACCTAGTCAGAGCTTTGCTGAATCCTGAGTCGGACAGCATACTCCTTGGTCTTTTTAGCTATCAGTGAGGTGTCTCCTGAACCAGAGGAGAATTCGAGCAGAGGAGTCCTTTCCTGCCGCCATCACGCCAGATAAGCGAATTGGCCAGCTGAGCTCAACATTATGTCCCCTCATCTTGAACTGACTTTTTAAAATTAACATTAAGAGGGGAATTTACTTGTCTTAAAATCAGGAACTGTGAACATCTCCAATACTGGTCCCTAAAGACAAACTATTGAAGTCATGATGACAAATACCAACAGAGCTTGAACAAAACAAAACCAGTATTACCTCATTTTACTACTACACAACTGACACACATAGAACATTTGTAATAATATATGTCACTACAATATTCATATTAAATACATTCTGTACATAACGTGTAATTTAAATTGATTGTGATTCCTGGTTCCCTTGTAGTTGAATCAGGACACATATTCATTCATGCCAGTAATGAATACATATTGTTATTTGAAAGTTTATCAGTGACTCTTTTAAGATATCTTTGTAGAGTGTTATATGTATGTGAGTGTCACAGTGTTGTCAAGAGTAGTGGATTAAATTAAATTGTTTATCTGTCTGTTGTTGTGACTTACACTTCACCATACTCATACCCTAGACACATAACGTAGCATCACACTATTCCAGAATAATTCTGACTGAGATATATAGATATGTGGTAGCAAGTAAGGTTATCTATAATACACTACTCTTAATAGATATAGATACCTTCACAGCTGATCTCAGTCAGTACACTAAGTTCCCTATAAGTATTTATAACATCCCACTTCACCACAACACCCTGCATTGTTCCTTTAAGTGGGATATTCTGTTAACTCTGTTTAACCCCCCCCCCCCCCATTTCATTTTCTTAGTAAAGGGAAGAACAATTGGGAATAACAGGATTTTTGTCTACCACCCATACCTAATGTTGTAACACCTCTTTCAGAGTAATTAAATCCACTGTAGAGTTACATTACCTATGCTCCTGATAAATATCTATCTTTGGACTGGGTTTATCTTTGTCTAATAAGCGGGAAGGGCTTAGTCGATACCAATCTTCTTCACCCCCTCCCCACCTTGTTATTTGTATTTTCTGTACTTATGATATTTTTTTCTGTAACACATGATTATCGTTGTGATTGATTTTAATGTTAATAAACAGCATAAACTTATTTAGTAATGTGTTGGAATACCCAAAGCCCAAATTTCCCCTATCTGTATAATATAGTTTGTATTCACGTGCGTCTGTGTGTTTGAAGCACCAAATCGGTGTGAGCGCAGGTGCGTCTGGAAACTGTCAAATACTTGTTTGACCAGGAGAGTTTGAAGAGAAGATTGAGAGGAACGATTTGTCGTAAATAAGTCTGTCATTACTCTCCCCAGCACTCTGTGAAGCAACTATTTACTCTCTAACCTTTCCTATCACTGAGCTTTCACCATCATTCTCCACTCTAAACAGGACCACTATTTTTAAGACTCTTTCTCTCAAAATAAATTTACGACAGGTGGCTACATGTCTTTTTTTCTAGACATTCATTTCATTCGTGTGTCTGCCGCTCCAGCGATCCTTATTCTTCTGAGCCGGCGCCACATACAGGACCGCTTTCATCTGGAAGACATATCCCCCCAGGCATTTGAGCGTAACATTGTTTTTGGGCGTTTTGGCGAGGTGCATCCCACTCAACATAGACACTAGGTCCGTCTGTAAAATTAGGGCTCAAGTCCAAGTATAAAAGACCCTGTGGTCTGTTCAATTTAAAGAAACAGACATCTGAAGGAAAGAAATATCTGAAGGAAACAGACATGTAGAGACATGTGAACGGTGGTTTGGAAAGGTGGTTTGGTTTTGATAAAGGAAAGGAGTGTGGAAAAATGGTTTAAGAAATATAAATAAGTTTAGTTACAGATTATTTGTCATTGTTGCAGGGAGATAAGATGAGTAAAGTAAGGCTTTGTAATAAGGGAGGAAACTACACATATTTCGGTTGGTAGGAGAAATGTTTAATTTAGGTTAAGTAGATTTAGAATGTTATCAGTTATGGGTTAGAAAATTAGCATATGACGAATTTGTTGTAAGCGTTAAAGAAGAAGGTATGCTATTGAGGTAAAACATCCAAAGGGGGATAATGAAAGATTATGTCCCTTGCAGGTTTTAGTGAGTTGTGCTCAGAAATAAAAACGTATGCACGCACGTGAAAAGTTGAGATGTGTGAACACAGTTCAGGTAAAACGAATAATGTTAGAACGGGGATCGGGCAGTCGGGTTTGAGACGCGCTATGCGTAGGAAGGAAAAAGGGTTTTCTCCCAAGTGTTAAAGTTAGACTTGAGAAACGCGCTCAGCGTAATAGATGTGTGAGAAAACATACTCAGTCTGAGATGATTAGCAAGAATTATGCTGTGAGAAATAGAGTGTATAGAAAACGCTCAGTACATTATGTACCATAAATTTGGTGTACGGCAGTATTTTATTGTGATAGTATTTTATTCTGAGGACATGATAGTTGTGAAAGAAAAGAAAGTGTATTTCGTTTGAGAACAAAACTAGGTACGTTGAACACTTTTATATATCAATAACATGTGTAGCTCAACAGACCAGGTCTGAGCAGAGAAGAATAATAGACGAAAATCTTGGCAAAGTGACAGCCCTGGCGGTAAGACCAGTTTTCTCTCAGTGAGATATACCAAGAGACATATGAAAAGAAAAACATAGAAAAGAACAAACAGTCAGCACGGAAGAGAGACAAGAAGTTTCTACCTGAAGAATTAAATGACATTGTGATAGCTGAAATAAGCAAGTAGTAAGATCACCCGTTTGCCAGTCACTTCGATTACGGAAACAACAGCAAATGGATTGATTTGCCGTTGCCCTAAAGACGCCAATAGGCGTGATGGGAAACAATGGCAAAGAAAACCTATCTGCTGTTGCCCTAAGACGCCACTAGGCGTAATGGCCACTGACTGCTTTGACGGTCGGTGGCTAAGGACGGAAGAAGAAGAAGAAGAAGACAAGAAATTTGCAGTTTTGAATATTGAATACTTTTGTTGCTGAAGAAGTGGTTGTTATGAAAGACTGCTAACCTTGTTAATAAAGTTCAACCTTTGACATCTTCGCTGCTATTACTCGGGTGAATTCGTTTGAATCAACAGGGAGCATGAGAAAGTATTTTTGTCAGTCTGAGAGAAGGAAGTTTGTCACATTTACCTTACTAAACACTATCTACTGAAAGGGCAGTGGTCCGAACCTTCTAATACGATCCACGGCCACAGACAGATGCATCTAAAACAAACTTCTGAACTAAACAGGCATCTGAACGAAACAGACATGAAATAGACATCTGAAGAAAACAGACATCAAACAGACATCTGAAGAAAACAGACATCAAACAGACATCTGAAGACAACATGCATGAAATAGACATCTGAAGAAAACAGACATGAGATAGACATCTGAAGAAAACAAACATCAAACAGACATCTGAAGAAAACAGACATCAAACAGACATCTGAAGAAAACAGACATCAAAAACAAACATCTAAAAGAAACAGACATTTGAAGAAAACAGAAATGAATTAGACATCTGAAGACAACAGACATGAAATAGACATCTGAAGAAAACAGACATCAAAAGAACAGACATCTAAAACAAACTTCTAAAAGAAACAGACATTTGAAGAAAACTGACAACAAACAGACATCTGAAGAAAACAGACATCAAACAGACATCTGAAGACAACAGACATCAAACAGACATCTGTAGAAAACAGACGTCAAACAGACATCTGAAGAAAAAAGACATCAAACAGACATCTGAAGAAAACAGACATCAAACAGACATCTGAAGAAAACAGACATCAAAAACAAACATCTGAAAGAAACAGACATTTGAAGAAAACAGAAATGAATTAGACATCTGAAGAAACAGACATGAAATAGACATCTGAAGAAAAAAGATATCAAATAGACATCTGAGGAAAACAGACATCAAACAGACATCTGAAGAAAACAGACATCAAACAGACATCTGACGAAAACAGACATGAAATAGACATCTGAAGAAAACAGACATCAAAAGAACAGGCATCTAAAACAAACATCTAAAAGAAACAAACATCTGAACAAAAACAGACATCTGAATAAAACAGACATCAAACAGTCACCTAAAACAAACATCTGAACGAACCGGGACATCTAAAAAGAACAGTATACTATGATGCGCCTAATAAGCACCCCTCCTGCGCAGCTTCAAATAATTTATTTCATGTTTTATTAACCTATCTTGAAGAATTATCGACTGCTGTTTCGAACGACAGAAAGAGGTTCTGTAAACATTTATATTCTCGAGCACCGCTTCTGCAACGGGCGACCCTATAGAAAAAGTTTCAGAAAACATACACACTCGTAGCAAACTGGGTCAGACACGCGCCAGTTCAGAGCGTAACCTCAAATTTGTTGAACAGAATCGCACGTGCAGACCTCGCCAGCATCTGCTGTTACTTTTGGTGGCGCCAGTCATTGATTGGAGGGCGACAGCGGACAGTTCCGTGCATTTTCATGACCCTCTCTCCTGCCGATAATACAACTGAAGGTCCTTAAATAAGCATGTGAATTAAATTGTAAACATTTACAGTCGTTGATTATATTTTTGATATTATTCCGAAAGTGTTTTTTTTTTTTTTTCTTGTTTTAAATCCATGGAGCATTCAGTAAGGAAATGGCCGATATAATTATTTGAAGCAAATAATTAAGAATATTTTGAATGACGAAATAGTTATTTTAAAAAGTTTCAGGTTATTATTATCAGATTCAAACATTGTTGTAGTTCACCCATAAATAGTTGAAAGTATATTTATGTTCCGCAACAATAAAAACAGTGGTAACATTTCTTTATTTAGACGAATATTTCATGTTTACAATGCCTCGTTTCGACTGGAATCGGGAAACTCAATAAACCTCTTTTCCGATATTCGGATAATCTTCGTCAGTTGGTAAGTGTTAAAAACACTAAATGTAGTCTTTTTTCTGTATCCTGTCATTGTCATCGCTTTCCTGATCGCTTTGGCATGGCGCCACCACTTCCGCTGGTCTCCTAGCAGGAAGTCTGCACCAAGCAGTCACGTGCTCTTGTAGCAGTAGTTTCTGTGGCTGTTTGTTTTACATGATGAGGTTGCCAGCTCATTGCACAACCTGATGTTAGTTGCCTTGTACGACATGCATGAGGGTGAGTTAGTCTTATTCTTTCTTTCTTTCTTTCTTTCTTTCTTTCTTTCTGTCTTTCTTTCTTTCTTTCTTCAGAGATCCCGGGTACTTGAACACTGTCTGTCTTACCTCTGGATTTCTTTCAGGAATGTGCGAAGCTAAGTTATAACTTTTTTTTTTTCGTCTCTTCTATTATTACTAAAAGACGAGAAGAATATGCTGGCGATGGATAGGACACACACTGAAGAAACATGCTGTTAGCATTACAAGGCATTACATTGTTATGGAATCTCCAGGGTCAGAGAGGTAAAGGATCCCGATACACGCCCATTGAGGCATATTGGGATTATGGTGTGATGCCCATATTTTCTTGACCATCGGCACACTAGGGGTGATGTAGTCATCATCACGCCGGCCGCCTTAACCTTCCCAGAGTTGCTCTGGTACCCACTTCAGGCTGGGTCGACCCCGAAGCCGTTTGCGGTCTAAAAAAAAGTCCCACTTCAACTGGGGATCGAACCATGGACCATCGAGCTAGGAAGCCATCGCACTAACAACTCCGCTATCGTGGCTCCTAAGAGAGGTAAAGGTAGACAGAAAAACCGATGGAGAAGAGAACCTCAATAGCATACCTTCTTCTTTAACGCTTACAACAAATTCGTCATATGCTAATTTTCTAACCTATAACTGATAACATTCTAAATCTACTTAACCTAAATTAAACATTTCTCCTACCAACCAAAATATGTGTAGTTTCCTCCCTTATTACAAAGCCTTACTTTACTCATCTTATCTCCCTGCAACAATGACAAATAATCTGTAACTAAACTTATTTATATTTCTTAAACCATTTTTCCACATCCTTTCCTTTATCAAAACCAAACCACCGTTCCAAACCACCGTTCACATGTCTCTACATGTCTGTTTTCTTCAGATATCTCTTTCCCTCAGATGTCTGTTTCTTTAAGGGGCGGAGCTACACTTAAATGATATTTTCGTTATTAATTGCTGGATTTCAATGAAAATACACAGACTTAACCTATATCAATACTAGATACGAAAAATGAAGAGTTTTATGGCACTGCACTACTGGTTGCCATAGAAACGGCGGCCATATTGAATTCTATTGTTCTATTTCAATTTATAATATACACAAGCACATGCAGTCATGATGTCTAATAAGAATCTATCTTGAAGAACAAAACCAGTATTACCTCATATTACCACATCACAACTCACACACATAGAATACTAATATTGTATGTCAATGCAAAGACCACATTTATATCTGTGTACATAATATTTGAAATTACATGTTATTATATTGCCTGGTTCACTGTGTAGTTGAATCAGGATCACTATTGTAGAGAAAATCAATACATATGTACATATCTGAAATTTATCATTGAATCTTTTAAGATAGTCTTCTAGAGTGTTGACTGTTTGTGAGTGTCACAGTATTGTCAAGTGTGGTGGAATAATTAAATTGTTTATCTGTTGTTGTTGTGTTGACTTACACTTCATCATTTGCATAACCCTAGACATATAACGTTATAAATTATGGGGAAGGCAGGGACAGAATATGAGCTGATGGTACGCGGCATGAGTACTTGACCAAGTATTTGTTGAAGGCCTATGCTACTTGGTGAACAACATGGTACCGACTGATTGATTGTTACTTCTAGACTTGTCACATGTTGTCTTGACATAAGTTCCTAATTTTCGTTTTACTGACACTTTTCTTCATTGGCGAAGGTATTTCTACCCGAACGTAAGCAGCCCCCTTCAGTCATAACTGACTATGGGAATGCGCCCCTGAGCTGATAGCCTTCAGCTGTTCATTTTTCATGGTGATCCTTTCGGTGTGGTATTTTCTCTTCTGCTTGTTGTAAGAACTTTTTTTTCGCCCAATCTGAAGTGAAGCTGTAGGGAGCATCGCCACTTGGTGCGATCGACAGCTTCATCCTCCCAGGTTGTTGGATTTATGTCCAGTGCCCCCATGTCTCTCTTGCACACATCTTTGAACCTCAGCTGCGGTCGCCCAACTGTTCTTTTGTCTTTTGCCAGTTGCTCGTACGAAATATCTTTGGGGATACGACCATATTTCATGCTGCGGATAAGGCCAAGCCAGCGTACCGGAAACGTTAGGCTTCTTTTGTTACTGTCTCATGTAAAGGGAATACTTATTGTGTCTAAAATTATCTAGTCGTTTTGTAGTTATAGTCCTCGTTTGGATACAGCTACCAGCAATGCTTATGCCCTAGTTTCTATCGGCGTTTTCAGTACCTTCCCAGGGATAGGCGATCGATATTGTACAATCATCGGTGCCGCACAAGCAGCACAGCAAAGAACTTCACACCGAGACAAATACAAAATATTTATCGAGCAGCTAAGAAATCCCACAGACATCGTATAGAGCAGAAACGTGGTAAGCAACAAAGATCACGCAAGTCACATTTGTTTCAAGCTATTAACCTGGCCTCACATCTTTTATATTTGGACGGACCTTGTGCAAAGAGTCCCTTAAGATGTGGAAATATAGAAGAATGTGGCACATCTCCGGAACAGAGAAGAAATAAATACGGAGGTGTACGACAAAAAGCTAGGCATGAAAAGAGATTTTATGAAGGAGACCAAATTAGACAGCTTAATATAAAAAGACATAATACCTTACTGAAGACATAATACGTTACTGAAGACATAATACCTTACTGAAGACATAATACCTTACTGAAGACCATAATTGAAGGCAGAGTTGAAGGCAAAGGTGCAAGAGGAAGACAGCGCTATAAATGGGTAGATAACATCACGGGACGGACAAGAAAGAGTCTATCACAGTGCACATCAAGACGGGAGACAGAAGACGTTGGAGATCGATTGCAGCTGTGGAGATGGCAGGTGATGATGATGATGTGCCTAGTATGAACGGGGCGCTTCGACAAAACTAGGTAAAATTTATACGGACAAAAACTGCAGCATCTCAAATGTTCATTATTTAACTCTTTCTGTCCCAGCAATTTTTTTTTTTTTTAAACCAGGCCCCTGAAACGGATGCTAAATTTTCCCCATAGGTGAATGCATGGATGCATATCTGGAGTCATCTTTATATGAGGCCTTCGGGAGCCGCGCTGGTGTAATGGCTTCGGCGGGCGACCAGGTGTTCATGGTTCGAGCCCGGGCGTCGGCGTTTGAAGAAGTGTTTGCGGCCGGAAATTTGACTGAATGGCCTGAACGGCTTCTGTGATAAACCCTCTGTGGATGGGAAGGAGCGAAGCTCCTGACCGGGTTGGAAGGAAAGTCCTCAGGTTCCCCAGCCACGCAATGACATGTCATTGGGCCGAAGGGTTGAAAGCCCAAGTGCTGCTGGTTAAAAAAAAAAAAAAAAAAAAAAAATATGAGGCCTTCCGTTGGACAAGGGCGAGCCAGACACTGCATTGAAATCATTTCTAAAGCTCATGTGCCATATACTCTCTTCTTCTTCTTTGGTCCTTGGCGGTTGACTGACACAAACATCAGTGACCATCACGCCTGGTGGCGTCTTGTAGGGCGGCAACAAATTGTCTCCACTTTGTTTGGTCGACAACCATCCTTCGTGTGGTGCCTCAGCTCTGGTTCGTGCTTAGCATCTCTGTCTCCACAGTTCTCCGCCAGGTGGCTTTTGGCCGTCCTTGTTTTCGCTTTCCTTCTGGGGTCGGCAGTTCTGCTGATGGTGTCAAGGGCTCTTCTGAGGATGTAGCCAACCCAATTCCAGCGTCTACTCGTTATAATGGTGACGTTATATACGATGCACTGCAAATAAGTCGAAAATACAAATGATAAGGGCTAGCCAGCCTCACAGCTAAAAGCCACTATGATAAAGGAGGAAATTAGCCATTAGAGTATTAAACAAAATACGAATTTTCGATAGTATGGGGGCTCGCTTTTCTCGTACGGAATGTCTCATATGACCACTAGCTAAGCCAAATGCTACAGTATTCTTCTTCTTCTTCGTTCGCCCTGAAAAGGACGGTGGTTGCGTTGTGTCTGTTTACGCCTAAGCTGTGATATCTGCACCTTTCGGTCGACACATCCGACTTCAGCACGGCATTTTTAGGGACCGGGTTTGCCTTCCCATTGTGATCCGCACTCGCTCAGCCAGACTGCACTGCTGCAGACTGTTTCCAGGACCACCACGTGGAGGTGGAGTGCGGTCTTGACCAGCTCTGGTTCGCTGGTCCTGATGCAAGCAGTACAGCTATGGGTCGCTGACTGCATTCACTATTGCTGCATCTTGGGGTCCCTTACAGTATTCAAATGTAGGAGTGAACCTGTTTGTGAGACTAATTACACCATCAATGACTCTTGAAACCATCCACACACTTCTAGGGATTCCCTCTGTGGTGAAACATGTTGAGAACCCAGCATTGCACTCTAAGCGTGAAGGAATCACTTGAGCCACAGACGTAACACTGGCTTTGTACCTGGTTGGCTTCATGCAGGAGGATCTCACTATGGGCTCATGACAGGCAAGAGGAGCTGAGAAGTGGCTTTGTGTAGAACGCGACAGTTCCTTGTGAGATCCCAGAACCAGAGCACAGTACTTTAGCTCTGCATATCTGGAGAGCCCCATTGCATAGCGAGAAATGCACAGTATGCCACGCACTTCTTCCTCTTAGCTTGGGATCAGATGTGATGATACTTTAATTGCCAGCACTGTGTACAAGGAGTGTCTTCTACGCTCTGAGCGTAGAGAGAATGACGAGGTTTTGTTTTGGTAAGATGTTTGCTACTTTCTTATGTGTAGCACACAACTTTCTACCATTTACCACATTCATGGAACTGTTTGTTATATCAAGACGTTTTTTTTTTCATGTATTTTGCTGTTTTCTTGATTGTGTTTATTATACGATCTGTACTGTATTATGCCTCACGACGGGGTTTTTACTACTATACCAGCATGAAAATTATTGGTTTGGGGTTTATTAAGTACTTTTTCTATTATCTTGTGCTAATCCTCTCTCTCTCTCTCTCTCTCTCTCTCTCTCTCTCTCTCTCTCTCTCTCTCTATATATATATATATATATATATATATTTATATATTTATATATATATATATATATATATAAAGTTTAATTTTGACATTTTCCTAATTTTCCTGAGCCGTTTTCTTAGAAAAAACCGGGCACCGCCGGGTACTTACAGGTAGTATATACATATACATATACACATATATATATATATATATATATATATATATATATATATATATATATATATATATATATATATATATATATATATATATATATATATATATATATATATATATATATATATATATATATATATAAACATCAACGAGACGAATATTACACTGCAGCACACAGAATATACACAATCAATAAAAAAAAAATCACAGACAATAGTAAGCGGCCTGATTCAAGAAACAACATATATGTTTAAAAGGGGCGTGCTACGAGGAAAAGCAGTAAACACGTTAAAAAAGGAAACGGTGGACTATTCTTCTTTGTGCGCCAGGTCGAACGAGAAAGTATGTCTTATTATAGCTCATAATTTGCTTCTTGTACAAACTCGGAAGCAGAATTAAATCACTCTTCCGGTTGAACTATCAGAAAATAACAATATTTTGTGCGGCTTGCATTTGCATTTACTGTAAACAAGGACCATGGATAGTCTCTTAAAGCAGCAGTCATTAACATAAAAGACAATCCATTTTGACACGAATATCAAGATTTCCAAGTGTCACGGATTGCCTCCCCTGCTTTGCAGTAGTGGTCCAATAGTGGCCAAAACTCAAGAGTATCGAAAATAGTTCGTCAAAGGTGTCTACCTTCGCACAAGATTACTCTTAGCAGAGTTGTAGATAGAAGGATAGTTGTTTCAGTCTTCGTGTTTGTTTCCAAGTGCCATTAAGTACTTTGTTTGGGTGGTCTTTCTCTTGTCTCCTGTATCTCTCTACAGCTTCAGTCAGTGCTCTTTTACGCCTGATATCCATCGGCTCTGTATTGGCATCTATCTCACATACAGCTGTGGGTGTTGATCTCATCCCTCCACAAATTAACCTGAGAGCTTGGTTCTGCACACGGTCCAGAGATGAGATGATATTAGTACTCACAATGGTCTGGAGGGGGAGGTTGTAGTCTATCACTGATCTCACATAGCCGAGATATAGTTGACGAAGGGTTTGTTTATCCGTTTCCCAATTTGTAATAGCTAGTCGTTTGATGAGGTTTAGGCGCTTACATGCTTTTTTCCTGAGGTTGTAGATGTGTCCATCTAGTGTCAATTGTTTGTCCAGTTTTACTCCTAGATAGACTGGGTACTCCTCTTTTTTGTTAGTGTTTCCCCACTCAGTTTGATCTTGATAGGTCTTTTTTGTTATTTTGTGGCTGCGGGAGAAAGTGGTGCATACAGTTTTCTGCGTATTGATTTTAGGTTTCCACAGTTCGCAATATACTGACATTGTAAGGAGAGCTCTGTTGATCTTGGATTTTGCCAGAATGGGATATTTATCACCCCAGCTGGTGTAAATCCAGCGAAATTCTTTTCTAAGAATTAGCTCTTTTTAAGTCTTGCTCATACGTATTCTTTCACACTTATAATAACTGAATCAACTATGATTGTTATGTTTTAAAATAACATGTAACAAATTTAAAAATCAATTAGTTTTAACAGGTTAAAATAGAGATGAAATGATGACGAATTTTAGATGAAAATTAAATTTCTCGCCATTGAGACTTGATTTGATGATTTAAATTAAAATTTAATTTTAATGTCCTTTTGCTGGTGCCTTTTTACAAGCACTTAACTGGTATGAGGGAGTCCTACAGCCTTGGTTTTCGTCAATTCTTTTGTGATGATGACACTTCACAGTCTGATAGCTTCGTTCCTCGAACGGTCTGATAGCTTAGTACCACGATCTTTTAGACAAAATCAAAACAAATGCCTCTGTTAAGTACATTTGTGGGCTGCAAATTAACAAGCGCATTGTCTCGCTGTACACCCACCAATGTTAGTCTCTCAGAATAATTATTCTTGAGTATACACAGCGTAGCTGAAAGAAGACGAATAGAAATCACCAATATTCTTCTGGGTACTGAACTGGGAAAATATGTCTGATAACGCACTTTTTGAGGCCATCACATTGATAAGGCGTTCTGCTTTGTGATGTTACTGCTTTCATAAGGTTATACTGGACACCTAAATGAATGGTCAACTCGTTCCGACACAGTGCTGACATCGAGTGAGAATGTAGATGTAAAGGACGCGAATGTGTGTACAGTTCTGTTGAGTTGACAAGTCACTCACTCAATCATAGTTTGAAGTCAATAAAGGGTAGACTACTGATGACGTTTCATACATTTAATTGGACGTACACTTCGACATCACGATTACAGTCACTTGAACAGGTTGGCAAAAAATCATCGTATACTTGAACAATGGGTGACAATATCAGATGTACATTTATGTGGCATGTCAATATAATGGAACGATAGTAGGCAAGCACTCAATATTCTGGTTGTCTATCGTCTCATGCTTCAACGGACTAATCGCGTCAGTTAAGGTGGATATATAATCATCAACAATGGTTCACTGTCAGAACCTTCTTCTGGCTAAGTTTCTCAAGCCGTAAATTCATCAAATGCTTATAGCAACAATGTTAAACCACAGTAGTGGGTTTTCATAATATGTAGATCTCTGTACCATCATCAGATAATAAGACCTGTTCTGTTCTCCGACAATGATCCGCTTACAATGGCGGGAATACAAAATGGCTCTCATCCGTGAGCTTCGCTCACCCAGGATGAAAAATTATGAAGCAGAATTACTTCGTTATTCATACGGAAATGTCCTCATTGGGCTTCCATACAAATCTGCTATCAATAAGGCTGGTTACATCAAATGATCTAGTGCTGCTAGATAACACGTCATCTTCATCTGTAGTCAATAATTCTAGATGTACGATAATACGTCTGCTCATCTAAGCTTAGCAAAAAAGTTCAGCAAAAAGGGTTTGGTTTTACCTTGCTTTAGGAACAAACACACTAGCGAATAACGCACGCCATTCCTTAGCGTTAATAATGAACATTAGGAGAATCTCTGATAATACAGTCATACAGAGAAACAATCTCCTTCCTAGAATAAATCACAGAGATCAATCTTCAAACTTTCTAAACGACCAGCCCATAGTAGCGACGACATGACAGCCCCTTCTTGTCGACACCCAAATCGACGCATGCGCAGAAATGCCTTTCACCCCAGAGTTCAGCTCACAAAATAGTCCGACATAGAAATACAAAGATACAAAGATATAAGACCGAATCACCTTAAATAGTCAAGGAATAAATATAAATTCGGGCCATAAACATTTTAAGCAAGACCAATCTGTTTCTGGCCATACCAGACGCAAAATGACGTAAATCTAGTATTCATACGCCAGATTGAGACACAAGAACAGATAACCCATAGAACCGAATACAACATCGACCAATCTGAGTTATTGCCCTTAGACTAAGAATTATTGATTCTCAAATAACTACTTTTCATCAGACAAATAGTGAATACTTTACATATGTATGCCTACTAAAAGTAATCTGTGCGTCACAGACTACCACACAAAAGAATATGTGCGCAACAGACTACCACACCCCCCGGAATAAAAAATGAAAATCATTTTTTTTCATCTGAGAGCAACATACAATAGGCTCACGACGCATGTATAATGCGCAGATGAGAAATATCAGGAATTTATAACGCCAAATTAAGGCAAAGTCGAAATATAGATCGACCGGTGAGAATATATCTCAACATCTCAGAGAAAGTATTTCTCTAAGTATAAACATTTCCAGGGAGGTGTCACCAACCCATACTACAATACTGGCAATGACACAATGCATACAATAATTTCAATCACAATTTCATATTAAGTACTATAAGTTCATGATTGACAAAAGAAAGATCATCAAAGGACTAGCGGTGAATATACATTAGTGACCCACATGGTGTTTATACAATCACCATATCATATATTACAAATGTGTAGATATTTTGATACAGAAAAAATAACTGTTGTAAAGCTAGACATATTAGAAAGTCCAAGATATAACAGTTAGGTGGTATTATGTTGAGATCTACCATCACAACGAGATCTATCAAAATTCTTATCTCTGTTGAGCCCATTGCTCTTATTTGAAAACCCGTTAACATAGTTATAATTGTTATTTCTCTTCTGACCAAAATATCTATTTGATGGGTTTTGTTGTCCTGGAGAACAATTATGACAATGTTGATAACCTTTATGAAAGTTCTTATAGTCACTAGGACCAAAATGTTGAGGACAATTAAATTGCCTCCAGTTCTTTGAAGAAGAACTATTATCATATGGACGCGTTTGGTAATGTCCACAATCACGATTATCTCTCTTAGCAAAATTGCTTTTATTTTTCCCTGTGTCACTGTGCTTAATAGGTACATCGTACTGTCTGTGCTGAGTACGATGGATACTAACAGTTTTGTTTTCTTTTACCAACTTATCAGGAATCTGAAAATTCGATGCATGGTTTCCCTGAGGGATCTTATTATGACACTTATCAAAGTCCTCACCGTGATGCAAACTTGATTTAGTTTTATTGGCTTGACGCCAACTCCCATTAGAGGCAGTATCGTTATTTCGTGGGAAACCATATTTTCCAGGAAAAGATATGTTCACATATTGCTTAGTGTTATTATGAGCATTGAGTGTCTGTCGCTGGCTCTTTGCATTAGCATATTGATCTTCAGCTTTATGTCCAAATCTATTCACCTTGGTAGCATACAACATTTTATTGTTCAAAACAATATCTAACAAACTGTCAACTCTCTTACGAAGTTTTGTAACTTCCACCTCCGCCATAGCTTTCTCTCTAGTAACAGCTTTGTATATTCTTTCGTTGGTTTTAATTTTTTGTCATAAACCAACCTTATGTCTTGTAACTGAGAAATAAGAGTCTTCTCTTTAGCCATACTATCTTTAAGATCTTTTCTCAACTTTTTCATCTGAGATGTAGCTTCTAAGACCTTAGCCTTCTCCTGAACAAGTTCAAGTTTGAGTGCTTCCATAGCACTATGATGAGTAGCCATAAGTTCATCAACTTTCTCATCGTTTACCTTATTCGCTCTCAACTGTGTCAACTCCAGTTGTAGTGACTGCATCTCAACCCTTAATTTCTCATTGTCCATTTTGACTTGTTTCAAGTCCCCGGTGCTAGCATTTTCTTTACAATATTGCTCGTATTGAGCCAAGCTCATATCACTTTCTAACCATTGCTCATATTTAGAAAAGCTCATCTCATCTTCGAATTCATTTTTCTCCTTCATTTGAGATTGTGTTAATTTATCCTTACGAGGAAGAGCTAATGTTTCTATAATCTTCCACAGTAGTTTCAAATCAAGCGTGGAAGAGCTCAACTTATCTACCTGATTATCCAACATCTCTTTTAATGAGGTCACTTCATTCTCTAACTCTTTCTTCTGACTAAGAGAAGAGACATAGACTTTCTTATTATCTTCTATCAACATCATCATTTTATCCTTTAATATTGTATTTTCAGAATTCATTGCTGATAACTTATCAGTAAGAGCTTTCTTATCACTTTGAAGCTCATTTATTGTTTCCTTTAATGCATTCAACTCCAAAGCTAAGAGTTCCCCCTCGCTTTCCATATCTAGTTTTTTCATTCTCTCCTCATGTTCAGCTTCCAATCTTTTATTTTCAGATTCTCTCTGTAATCTTTTTTCTTCAGCCTCAGCTTCTAATCTTTTATTTTCAGATTCTCTCTGTAATCTTTTTTCTTCAGCCTTAGCTTCTAATCTTTTATTTTCAGATTCTCTCTGTAATCTTTTTTCTTGAGCCTCAAGTCTTTTTTCTTCAGCCTGAAGTTTTCTTTCCTCTGCTTGAATTTTTCTTTCCTCTGCTTGAATTTGCAACCTTAAATTCTCAGCATCTATTTTCTTTTGTTCCGCTTCTGCTTACAATTGATTTTCCTCTTTTTGTTTCTTTTCTTCTGACTTCAATGCCATGGCCCATTGAGCAGTCGAGTATTCCTCCAGTTCTTTACCAGACTTGCCTAGGGATTTTCCTATCTCAATAAAGTAATCTAAAGTCGACATAATGTTTAACAATATGTGACTAGTTACCTGAAAAAGTCAATGAAATTTATTCCACCGTAAATGAGAGCAAGTTTTAATAAACTTGAATAATCAGCTCCCTTTACCCCAATCTATGTGGGAGACAAGCCTTTAATAAGGTCTTGTATATTCACTTGTATAATAATAATAATAGTAATAAACTACAAGTTTATTCTATACTACAAGTGTACTACACAGCTAGGAGTGTATGATCAAATATACCTTATAGCATATGTCAACCAACAACATAAACAAAGGACAATCAAGAAAGACAATACGAAAACATTCGCAGAAATCAATTAAACAAATAGGGAAAACCAAAGAAAATAATCACAGAACCTGTGATGATAACCGCGAGGTGGAAAACAACACAAATGACGTCACAGTGTATAAATATAAAGTGTGTATATAACTAAATAAAAGGAAAGGGTAGACCTACAAGTACAAACAACTCAAAACAAAACTAAAGAACAGAAAAATATTACAAAAACAACGAAGAAAAACACGTCGTCACAACTAACAAAAATAGCAACAAATTGTCGCTAGCAAATTTTCAATTAAGAAATTTCGCGCCTATAGACCACTAATATAAGCCCTCTATGACGTGGGAAATCTTATATTAGTCATCTTGCCCAATCGCCCACAGACATATACACAACACTATAACATGTAATCATAAATACATAAAGAAGAAATAGCATGACAATATGATGTGTTGTAAAGAAGGATCAGTTTTAGAATTAATGGTACAGTTTCTAATTACCAATTAACTAATGAATTGCCACTTTAATGAATAACAGATTCTTGGCCTAAACTATTACAATGTTCAATATAGAGCAGAACATCAGAAGGTCCACCGTTGAAATATAAGCACTTCTCGCTAACACAGTTAATACTTGCTAATACCCTGCTGTGCAATGATGTCTGTTCTAACACAAATGCCAACAAGCGCTGACCTAGTTACTGCCTCTGCTTTGACAGGTCAGGTCACGTAACAAAACTGCAGACTAGCTGACATCGACTGTAGACTTGTACTGCTTGTGTTTATGTGTGTCGTATGCGGCCACAGGAAACGATCTGGTATCAGTAGCTGACTTCTGGCAATGTCCACTGTGCAGGTTAGACTCAGAAATCTGGCCTACCACATTGATAAATTGACTTTTTGACGTTTCTGGCATTTAATAATGGACGTACACTTCGACATCACGATTACAGTCACTTGAACAGGTTGGCAAAAAATCATCGTATACTTGAACAATGGGTGACAATATCAGATGTACATTTATGTGGCATGTCAATATAATGGAACGATAGTAGGCAAGCACTCAATATTCTGGTTGTCTATCGTCTCATGCTTCAACTGACTAATCGCGTCAGTTAAGGTGGATACATAATCATCAACAATGGTTCACTGTCAGAACCTTCTCCTGGCTAAGTTTCTCAAGACGTAAATTCATCAAATGTTTATAGCAACAATGTTAAACCACAGTAGTGGGTTTTCATAATATGTAGATCTCTGTACCATCATCAGATAATAAGACCTGTTCTGTTCTCCGACAATGATCCGCTTACAATGGCGGGAATTCAAAATGGCTCTCCTCCGTGAGCTTCGCTCACCCAGGATGAAAAATTATGAAGCAGAATTACTTCATTATTCATACGTAAATGTCCTCATTGGGCTTCCATACATATCTGCTATCACTAAGGCTGGTTACATCAAATGATCTAGTGCTGCTAGATAACACGTCATCTTCATCTGTAGTCAATAATTCTAGATGTACGATAATACGTCTGCTCATCTAGGCTTAGCAAAAAAGTTCAGCAAAAAGGGTTTGGTTTTACCTTGCTTTAGGAACAAACACACTAGCGAATAACGCACGCCATTCCTTGGCGTTAATAATGAACATTAGGAGAATCTCTGATAATACAGTCATACAGAGAAACAATCTCCTTCCTAGAATAAATCACAGAGATCAATCTTCAAACTTTCTAAACGACCAGCCCATAGTAGCGACGACATGACAGCCCCTTCTTGTCGACACCCAAATCGACGCATTCGCAGAAATGCCTTTCACCCCAGAGTTCAGCTCACAAAATAGTCCGACATAGAAATACAAAGATACAAAGATATAAGACCGAATCACCTTAAATAGTCAAGGAATAAATATAAATTCGGGCCATAAACATTTTAAGCAAGACCAATCTGTTTCTGGCCATACCAGACGCAAAATGACGTAAATCTAGTATTCATACGCCAGATTGAGACACAAGAACAGATAACCCATAGAACCGAATACCACATCGATCAATCTGAGTTATTGCCCTTAGACTAAGAATTATTGATTCTCAAATAACTACTTTTCATCAGACAAATAGTGATTACTTTACATCTGTATGCCTACTAAAAGTAATCTGTGCGTCACAGACTACCACACAAAAGAATCTGTGCGCAACAATTTCCTTGAACAGCGCGAAATCAATGATTTGCCTGAATTAAAATTAGGAAGGTTCATATATCTCACAAAATATGATACACTTGAGGCACATTTGATGTAATCATCACTCATCAATGCTCCAGTCGGAGTCTGGGGTTGCTGCTGTTTTCACGTTTCTGAGCGAATAAGCATAAAACAAACACCAGCGCTTTCTGTAGTGGTTTATGAATATCCTATTTTCATATGTTGAGGTTGCCAGCCTCATATATAAACACTTAGCAAGAAAACATGTCAAATTCACATTTGTCAAATTAATGTTTACACTTAACCCCAAAATTTTGGAACACAATTACTTCGCACAATTTATAATGGACGTAGCACTTTATTTGATGCTTCGAATCACTTGGCCTGGACATGTTATAATTCCTCTTATGACGGGTGAATCTGATTCCTTAGGACTCCAGTCTTTGTATTTAAAATGCGGGTTTACTTTTAGGTTTCAGAGTTGCCCAAATACTGTCCTGGTCTCTTAAGTTTCCAGTCTTTGTATTTAAATATGCGGGTTTACTTTTAAATTTTAAAATTGCCCAAATACTACAGATCTGTCACTTATAATTTTGGAATCCTTAGTTTTATGTTTCTCTGGCTCCTGGGAGTTGCTAATTTGACGTTGCGATGCAGTCTGATTTGTGACTCCGATATCTTACTTACTTACTTAGTCGTTCCCCTTCTACCGTGAGGTGTAGAGGTTTGGAAGAGAGAGCGCCAGACCATTCTATCAGCTGTCTTCTTCCTGGCCTGGTTCCATTCTAGTCCTCGGTCCTTCAAAGATTGTCTAATGTTGTCCTCCCAGCGGACTCTGGGTCGTCCTGGAGGTCTGGATCCCTGGCTCTTTGTTTCCCATGCTTGTCGTGGTAGCCGATCTTCTCCCATTCTGCAGACATGGCCAAACCATCTTAGTTGGGACTGTTCTATTTGGGTCTGCACCGGATGGGATTTTAGGCCTTGACGGATCGTCTGGTTGCGGACCATGTCTCTTCTTGTTACTTCAACCACTTTCCTCAGATACCTCATTTCTGAGGTTTAGATCTGGCTTTTGTGGGTTGTAGTCATTGCCCACGACTCGCATCCATATGTCAAGACTGGGACATAGGTGGAGCGGTATACAGCCATCTTCGTTTTCTTACCAACCTCTTTCTTGCTGAGGAATCCACGATTTATGGCCTGAAAAAGTCTCCCAGCCGCTGCTTTTCGAGTGGCCAACTCTTCTTTGATGCCTCCCTTTCGGTCTATAATAGCTCCGAGATATTTAAAGTGGTCGACCTGCTCCAGGACCTGTTCTCCCAACTTAATCTGATGTTTTCTTTCTTCTCGTGATATCACCATGGATTTTGTTTTAGAGCTGCTTATGACCATCCCTCTCTTCTCCAGCTCTTCCTTCCAGACTTGCAGGTTGGATTGGAGATGTGCCTCTGATTTAGCAATCAGGGCAACATCATCAGCAAATGCCAGCTCCGAAATATAGACCTGTCTCATCTTCCAGTATCCCAATGAATACTTTCTTGTTCTCTCCTTACATGCCTTGATGACATCGTCCATAAGGAGTATGAAGAGGTAAGGTGATAGGATATCACCTTGTCTTACACCAGTGGTGGTCCTGAACTCTTCTGACTTATGGTTTGCTGTCCTCACATAATTTCTGCAAGACTTGTAGAAGCTCTGTATAGCATGAATCAGAGGTGCTGGAATATTCTTCCTTGCCAAACAGTCCCAAAGTTTGCTCCAGGGGACCCTGTCAAACGCCTTTTCCAGATCTATGAAACAAAGATGGATCTCTCTCTTATACTCAAGGGCCTTTTCACTCAGCTGTCTGAGTGTGAAGATTAGGTCTTGAGTACTTCGGTTTGCTCGGAATCCGCACTGGACCTCATCCAATTGTGGCTCAGCTAGGCGTCGGAGTCTCTGCTCTAGGATTCTAGAGTAGATTTTACCAGGGACACTGAGAAGGGATATGCCTCTATGGTTTCCACATTGTCGATTGTCACCCTTTTTGAAAATTGGTGTTATGATGGCAATCTCCCAATCCTTTGGTATGGTCTTGTTGCACCATGCTGCCTGTAGGACCTTTAAGAGTAATAGGTCGCCTGATGCTCCCATGTACTTAACCATTTCTGGTGTTATACCATCATGCCCTGCTGCTTTGCCCATCTTGATTTTCTCTAGTGCTGCCCTCAGTTCTTCCATCTTTATGTCATCTTCATCATCATTGGTTTTCTCTTCTGTGCTAGTGGTTATCATTTCTGATGCTTCACCATGCTCACCATCCAGGAGTTCTGAGAAATATTCTTTCCATCTTTCCATTACTTCCTTCGGGGCAGTAAGCAATTTGCCTTGCTTGTCCTTTATAAATTTGAGAGGGCATTGTTTTTCTTTCCTTATGTTCTTTAGGGTCTTATAGAACAATTTCTGGTGTTCTTGTGCATCTTTTTCTAGCTTTTCTCCAAATTCTTCCCAGGACTTCTGTTTTGCTGCTAGCACTTTGTTCTTTGCTTCTGTTCTGAGTGTCACATATTCTCTATATTTTTCAATTTGTCCTGTTGTGTTTTTAGCTCCTAAGTATTGTTTCCATGCCATTTTCTTCTCTCTTATTTTCTCTTTGACTTCCTCTGTCCACCAAGGTGTCCTCTTTCTCTGGTTCCCAAGTCGGACTTCACCGCATGCTTCTGCAGCAGCTGTCTTTATGATATCCTTGAATTTATTCCAGAGGGTTTCCAAGTCATCAGGTCGTTCTTCTGTGTAGCTCACTGCTGTAGCAATAAGCCCCTGATATCTGGTCTTAATTTCTGGCTCTCTCAGCTTGTAGGTCCTAATGCTCATTTCTCCTGCTCGTTTACTTGGTTTCTTGCGTGATGTTGAGCAGTTCCTAGGCTGAGCAACTCTTTCAGTTGTTCGTTTGATTGTTAGCAGGTAGTGATCACTTCCAATCTCTGGCCCCCTCCAGACTCTTGCATCTCGGACATATCTGAATGAGCTTCTCCGAACAATGGCATAGTCGATCACTGACTTCTCATTCTTGCTTGGTTCACATCTAGTGTATGCATGTATGCGCTTATGGGGGAACTTTGTGTTTGTAATGATCAGATTCTGCTCACTGCAGAATCTAAGGAGTCGCTTTCCATTGTCATTGAGAGTATCTTCTCCATATCTTCCGATAACTCCACCCCATCTAGCATGGTCATTTCCAACTCTGGCATTAAAATCTCCGAGCATAATAACTTCATCTAGGCAGTCATCCACTGTCCTTTGAAGCAGCTCGAAGAATTCCTCCTTTACCTCTGCTCTCTTATCCTCATTTGGCCCATACACTATGACCAGGTTGACTATGGTTTCTCCTTCTTTTAGTTTTACAACCATAATGCGGTCCGAGACAAAGTTCCATCCCTTGATACTATCTTTTTGATTTTGGGCCACAATGCAACCCACGCCCCCTTTAGCTCTTTCAGATATGGGTACACCACCGTAGAGCAACGTGTTGCCATCGAGATCCATGACTCCTTGTCCTTTTTTCTTCGTTTCCGTTATAGCCAGGATTTCTAGTTTTGCTTTCTTCATCTCCTCCACCAGCTCCTCTTCCTTCCCATTTATACTTCTTGTGTTCCAAGTTCCATAAGTCGTAGTCCGTAGTCCGATATCGCTAGATTATATCTCTCATTCTAAGTTCAAATCCCAGATTGTACTTCCGACGAATTTTCCAATGAAAGTCAAAGTCTATTCCCGCTTCGCACACAAAGCCAGTCGAAAGCTCTAAACTATATGGGTTGAGGTGTTTAATTTAACCTCCCCCGCGTGTTTTAAAATATTACATTTTAAAATTCTATCGCGTGACCTCTTTCCAATAATGCTATAATACTTCCACCACTCATAAACAAATTTGCGAACTTATTTGATGTTATCTGGTTATCTGTGATAATTACACAGGGATAGCCCCGTAAAAACAATTATCTCATTATCACCTGTGTTTTCGTGCCTTCGCCAGACGGATCTCTCAGACAGACAATATGGCATTATATTCAACGATCGTGCGCGACTATTTGTGTCAATAGAGAGCGTGTCTAACAAAGGTTGCCATGCGACTTACAGGATAAATGTATTACCGCTGACCTGTATAATCAACCTGGTATTGTTACAGTTCATCTGGTGAAACGTAAACAGGTCTGGGTGCGGTCACAGCAAAAAAAATGTAAGGGCAAAAAATATGCCAAATAATAGGACGAAGCTGCATCCAAAGGAAATATCAGGGACTTGTACAACAACACAAAGAAGCTAACAGGGAAATATAAGCAAGCAAAAAGCCTCATAAAATATAAGAATGGAAAATTGCTTAGTAATATACTGTTGCAAGAGTTGTTGCCGGCCTTTCTTTGTTGAGTTAGTTTGTCCTTGCATCTTAATTTCCAAGTATTATATCAATAAAGAGTGTTCACCATTCTGGCCATGTATTGAATTTTCCTTATTTTTATTCATTCCTTAAATTGATCAACGTGCTTCAATAGTATAGTACGCGAATGCTGGGGTAGAAATGATCAACAAGTTAATAATATTGACTTGATAAGTCCAAGGGTATTGCGAGTCCACAGGATACAATTTATTACGATAAAACATCTGACGACATCATGAGCATTGGTCATAGTAAAACATACAATTGACAATTGAATTCCAATTAATACATATTCTTATCCATCCGTGTCATATCGAATTCATGTCAACAGAACATCATGGCTGTGTACGTGTGCTGCTGTGATCCAGACGCCAGAAATGAGCGCATGAGTCTCGACGAATATAAATCAAACAACTTATCAACTATCCTTCCGTAACTCAGGTTAATCACCAACCTTATAAATTCCTCCTGTATAATATCATCTGGACTGACCCTGAGTCCTTATATCAATTTACATAAATACGGCTATTAGCAAAGCCTAACCTTGGAAGGAGGTAATACACGTCTTCACGGCTTGACGGACAACGTAAAAAGGGTCCGGTATCTAAGTCACGAAGCGTGACTTTATCGACGCTAACACGTCACAATTTGACCGTGTACTTTGGGTTCACTAATCCGTGAAGTATCAACATCAATCTATATTAATTCTATTGACCTAAAATTGCGCACTACCAACTATAGCAGACTATATCAATAAAAACACCGTAACAATTCCCTGCCCGACGGGGGAAAAAAATCTATTAGATAGATTTTTTGAACTATCTTACTCACATATCTCAAAAATTTAACAAAAATCCGACATATGGCCTACGATGTTCTGTCTAGAACAGTATCGCGGTCATGTTGATATCATACTAATCATGTAATATACTAACAGTCATGTTATACATGGATTTTATATTAACCAAAGGAGTGTCAACTGTCGCTAAATAGTTATGTACTTAACTTAAAGTCTGTCGTGACTAAATAATGAAGTGTTATGTAAAGAAAATTATTCTAACTAATTAAAATTAAACTAATTAATCATAGTATGTATGTAGGGTATTAATTAATTAACATGTAGTTAAATAAACTGAAAGAAAGTGTCATAATAAAAGAAATGAGAAGTAAGGACAAGTAAAGTAAAGAAAAGAATAAAGTATAAACTTAATTAGGGAGTTGTGCATCAAATTAAACATGTGTGTAGAATAACTACTAATTAAGAAATTTAATTAACCACCACATTCCTAATTAAATCTAAATAGTTTATTCAATTGTGTGAGATCATTTTGTTTTTTCATATTTTTTTTCTTTTTAAGTATTTCATCTTTTTTTCTTTTTCTCACATTTTCTTTTTATTTTATTAAATAAATCAATATGTCTTAAACTTAATAACGTTGGATATGAAGATCCAGCCGTTGTCAGGTCCCTATTGAATGAACGTTGAGTTCCATTGGGAGAACTTGTTCATAAATTTCCACTGTGTTCTTTGAACTATTACAGCATTCATTTAGTTAGTTCGATTCATGTTTCAGAATGACGGCAACTTGATTCGAATATTCTTCTTGATTGCATCGTAACGATTTGTAGAATGAATGGACACTAACCAAAGTCCGAACGTTAATACCGAACTATCGAAATATCTCTTGCTATAATCAATTTCGTTCGAAAAAATGTATATAATGGTTGCTTCACTGCACATATTCGAAGTGTCCTTCGTATGTAAGTAGTTTGTACCGTTTATCGTTGAAGTAAGTAATCGTTCCAAAGTACTTATTGTTCAGGATTCTTTCTTGAATTTGTGAACCATTATTATTCCTCAATCGAATTCAGTAGGGTGTCTCGAAAATACATCTGCTTCAATATTCTCGTTTCCAGGTATGGCTTCGACAACAAAGTCGTAAGCTTGTAACAGAATTGAAAATCTGGCAAGTTTGGGGCTTTTGTGATTAGAGCGACGTAACGATGCCACCGCCTTCTGATCAGTTTGGATCACGAAGGGTGCGCCCAACAAGAACTTCTCAAGTTTAGTGATCGCCCAAACTACTGCCAGCAACTCCTTATCCACTGTAGAATATTTCGTTTCAGGCACCTTGAGCTTTCGTGATATATAAAGAGTTGGATGTAGTATACCGTCGTGATATTGAAGCAAACACGCTCCGAGTCCGTAATTACTGGCATCTGTACGGAGTAGAAACTTTTTAGAAGCATCTGGTAACCTCAAAATAGGTGGATTTGAAAATATTGTCAATATCCTGCGAAAAGTTTTGTCGCATTCGTCAGTCCATTTTACCTTCAACGGCATGTCTTTCTTCAACAATGATGACAAGACAGCCGTGATGGATGATAAGTTAGGTACAAATCTACTGTAGTATTGGACTAACACTAATAGACTCCTAACCTGTTTCTTCGTTTGAGGAACCGATAAATTTAAAATTTTAGATACCGTACTGGTATGATGAATGGGTATCCTGAGTCATCTCGGCGTCAATTAGTAAGTCTTTATTTAACAGTGATGATATACGAAACTTATGCTGCATTGGCTGAGCATAGTTAGTATGATCAATCACGTTACTGTATATAGTAGGCATGGTAAAAAAAACAAATAAAGACAGAAATACAAAGTGTTATCGTAGATAAGACAACACAAGTGTCACCTAACAGAAAAGCCTATAAGATATAAGTTATATGAGAATAAATGACCAATAAAGAAAAGATGACTGACTATGCTGAGTCATCAAAGATATGAGACAAATAGTGTTACTACAACATGTTATCTGCGTGATGCAGAATCAGGTACTAATTGTAGCCTGAGTGAATGGTGATGAAAATAAACACCATTATCACGCTCGATAACCAAACGAGCGTCTCTATTGTTACGGAAGGTAACCATCGCCTCACTATTCTGACCATTGAATGATGGCAGAAGACGAACAAACTTAACGTTTGCTGTATAATTAAAGAAAGTACTAAGTGTCTGCCATGTAGTATCTTGTGGCAGATTGCGCACTAACACGGTGCGAGAATATGCACCTTTCCCAATATAAGTAGGACCATTGTCACTAACATGGGAAAATGATTGATGTGCAACATTAGTCGCTTGAGGTACCTTGCAATGTATGTCCCTCATGTAAGTATTATTCTTTCTATATCCTGGATTATTATGTTGGGCCTGAGTATGATGACCCTTAACCTGTAATGGTACATTTGTAGCACGTGTAGTCGTAGACGGATCAGAAGAACGACCAACATTCTTTTGTTTCAATGTGCTGGTATTAATTTTATATGGTATCTTCCCATTACTCTTTATTCCAACATTATATTTCAACATATTACTCTTCTTCGTAACATCCTTTTCAATGTTGACAACGGCAACAGTTTTCTTTGGATCCGTGTAGCCTGATCCTGTCGCCAACATTTATTTTCAGAATTAGCAGTAGTATCCTGTCGAGGGAAGGTATATCTCCCTCGGAATGATTTTCTAACTACCACTGAGTGTGTCAATATTTTATTATCACCCATAATATTGACGGCATGTCGTGTAATAGGTTTATCATTCCTTCTATTGAACACTATTTTCTTACTCAATACAACATCCAATAAACCATCAACTCTTTTTCTCAATCTAACAGATTCCGAATTCAGTAATGTAATCTGTTGCCTTTTATTCACTTTATTCAAGTTAGTGGTTATCTTCTTTCACTATCATGTAAAGAATCAACTGTGATCAATGCGTTTGACAGTTCATAGATCTGTTGTTGTGATTTCTTTTCCAGTTCAGCATATCTATGTTTTTTATTCAGGAGTAACGCATCTAATGCAGTCACTCTTTCATCAGCTGAACCAACAGCATCCAAAGTTGTCATAGTGTTTATATTTTTAGGTTCCATTTTCCATTTTTCACTCTCTAATTTCAACGTAACATACTTCGAAATCAAAGAGTCATAATCTGACTTTAGTTTTTCATATCTTGATTTCAATTCATCAATTAATTTCTTACATGTTTCATTATCTCTATGAGAATCAACCAGAAATTTATCGAAGGCACTTAATTTTTCATCAGCAACACTCTTTGATTGATCAAGCAATTTTCTTAATGAACTAACTTCAGACCTTAGTTCACTATTTTCCTCATTGAGTTTATCTTGTTTCACTTTATTATCAGTTAATTCTACCTGATATCTTTTCACTTCTGTCATATCACCCTGTAATTTCAAAAGAGTAATCTCAGACTTCAGTTCTTGAATCTGAGTCGATTGTGTATGACACTTCCAACTTAAAGATGCATGTTGCTCTTCAAGTTCAATATTAAGACCCTTTTCTTTGGCATGTAATTTTTTAAATGAGATTGCCTCAACCTCTAACTCCTTTTTCTGAGCTAGCAACTTCTTTTCATATTCTATTTTCAACTGCTGCAGCTCACTAGTAGGGGCCTTCTCCTTACCTTGACGTTCTGTCCTTTTATGACCCTCATGAACATCATCAATTATCGCATGATGTATGTTCTTTAATATATGATTTTGCTTAACATTAATGTAGCGATCCAAATATAGACGAAGTTTCTCCCGTAGTAAATCTGATAAATCTATAGCCATTACCAAATGAGGAATGGAATGAAAATTATCCTCAGCAAAATTTTTTAAATATAATGCAGCATGAACTAAAAATTTATCCATTACATATTTCTCAAGTTCTGGGCCTTGTAATGTATTATAGAGACGACCATCCTCATATATCTGCTTCAACACGGACCTCATGTCCACTGGATTCATATCAGAATCCATAGTGACTCACTCACTTAGTCAACTATTTTGTAACTAAATAATATATATCAATAATGTTAACTCATTAAATTATACCAATGTATTATACATTTATTAATTTATGATGCTGAATTTATATCATGCACCTAATATCAATATTTAATAATTATGGGTATTGTCCCTCCAATTATGTTATTTAATCATATATATGTGCCCAGTGAACACTGTAGTAATAGGAAAGTGCACTAATTAACATCTAATATGTCTGTCTGTTCAAGACAAACACTAAATTTATAATTATTTATTAATATATATATGCTATTATGCCCTAGTCATAATATAGAAATGATAGTGTCTTGGACTACTACTGCAAATTGATGACATCAACTAAGTCATCGAATAATTTAGTAAAAATTAATCAAATTATATTATTATCTTATTAATAACCAAGTTATACAATTATCCACAAAATGACAATTTCAGACATAAAATGAATCTATAAAACAAGCAGAAAAAATCTGAAGTACAAGAAAACGGTCAAGGATTGAACTAAATCGAGATTGAACATACATACACATAAACTGATGACGTAGACATGGACTCATAACGGTAAATACTATATCTATGAAATAATTGATAGAAAGATCAGATTTGGCGGGATAGATTACGAACATTACTACAGAAATGAATAAAAATGAAACTGAGTATAGCAAAATACACTGGTTATACACAGCTCTTCACACTTAACACCAAAGGTCAAATAATTACAAGTGCAAACGAAGTAGCCATCGGCAAAAACTTCAATGGTTTCTTTGCAAAATGGAATTATTTAACTGCCCTACAGATCGATCAAAACCGATTCGGTCATCGTGGGAGACATAAAATTCGGTTATGATTCGCCTCGCCAACCACCCGCTACCATATACAATACAACATATGAAATATGAATAAGCTATTCAACATTTACCAGTAACTTGCTAAAGACATGCCTATAGAACGGCGAAATGGACTATTTTATGCCTATTTAACCGACAAATGTTACACATGAAACTTATCTTTTTGTGCTCAGTTATCTACTCCGGTCAATGCCAGTATGCATCAACGGCATAGACAAGTGTCGTGAGTTGCCATACATTGCTTGATGAAGTGTTTCTTCTTGTTGAATACCGTTTGTCCACCTTGATTCGGTATTTAGTTGACGACGACTGTATTAACAGCTGCCGGCTTGACCAATGGTTTGTACGCAAAGATTGATGACGTAGGTTTGACCTTTTGTCGTTATGTGTATTGTGTCATACTTTCGCAAATCACGTGTGCATTTTTCAATAGTAAACAGTTTTTGGCGATATGAATGTAACTTGTTGAAGAAAAATTTTTTTCGTTCCCCATACAATGGGCACCAGTTGTTGCAGACTCAATTGTTGAGTTAGTTTGTCCTTGCATCTTAATGTCCAAGTTATTATATCAATAAAGAGTGTTCACAATTCTGGCCATGTATTGAATTTTTCTTATTTCCATTTATAAATTGATCATCGTGCTTCAATAGTGTAATACACGAATGCTGGGGTAGACATGATCAACAAGTTAATGATATTGACTTGATAAGTCCAAGGGTATTGCGAGTCCACAGAATACAATTTATTATGATGACACATACGACGACATCATGAGCATTGGTCATAGTAAAACATATAATTGACATCTGAATTCCAATTAATACATCTTCTTATCCGTCCGTGTCATATTGAATTCATGTCAAAAGAACATCATGGCTGTGTACATGCGCTGCTGTGATCCAGACAGCCAGAAATGAGCGCATGAGTCTTGACGAATATAAATCAAACAATTTATCAACTATCCTTCCGTAACTCAGGTTAATCACCAACCTTAAAAATTCCTCCTGTACAATATCATCTGGACTGACCCTGAGTCCTTATATCAATTTACATAAATACGGCTATTAGCAAAGCCTAACCTTGGAAGGATGTAAGACGCGTCTTCACGGGTTGACGGACAACGTAAAAAGGGTCCGGTATCTAAGTCACGAAGCGTGACCTTATCGACGCTAACACGTCACAATTTTACCGTGTACTTTGCGTTCACTAATCCATGAAGTATCAACATCAATCTATATTAATTCTATTGACCTAAAATTGCGGACTGCCAACTATAGCGGACGATATCAATAAAAACACCGTAACAAATGTTACTCTCAGTACCAGGAAAAGTATTAAACAGAATCATCTTTGAGATTTAATTGTCCATAGACAAGCAACTGAGAGATGAACAAGCAGGTTTTCGACAAAACAAATCCTGTACAGACCAGATAGCCACATTGAGAATAATAGTTGAACAAAGTCTGGAATGGAATTCACCGCTATACATCGGATTCGTGGACTATAAAAAGGCATTTGACAGTGTAGACAGACAATCACTTTGGAAATTGATGAGGCACTATGGAGCTCTCGTGAAGATCATTAACTTAATAAGGAAGACCTATGAAGACATGACATGCAGAATTCTTCATGAAGAACAACTTACAGAACCGTTTAGGATTAGAACGGGAGTGAGACAGGGATGCTTCTTGTATCCATTTCTTTTCTTACTAGCAATAGGTTAAGTTATGAAAACATCGACATCACACAACAGAAATGGAATCCAGTAGAATCTGACTAAACAGATTGATGATCTGGATTTTGCAGATGACTTGGCTCTTCTGTCCCATAACCATAATCAGATGCAAGTGAAAATGAAAACTCTCGATGAGAGGTCGGAACAGGTGGGCCTGAAAATACACAGGGAAAAGATAACGATTATGAGAAAAAATGCAAGAAATGTTAACAAGGTGGAACTTGAAGAAACACCACTAAAGGATGTAGAATCATACACATATTTTGGCAGTAATATAGACAAAGTTGGAGGGACAGACAATGATTTCAGAAAAAGAATACAAAAAGCAAGAGGAGCTTTCATTGCATTAGGAAACATATGGAGAACAAGATAAATCAAGTCCAACACGACAATAAGAATCTTCAATTCAAATGTCAAATCAGTCCTATTTCATGGCTCTGAGACATGGAGTGCAACAAAAACAACAACCAAAAAGCTACAGACTTTTATAAACGGGTGGTTGCGTAGAATAGAAGGACTGAAATGGTATGACAAAGTCACAAATGTGGAATTGATGACAAGAACCAGACAACTGCCAGGGGAACAAAAGTTGAGAGGAAGACGCTGGTGATGGATAGGACACACATTGATGACACCTGTTGATAGCATCACAAGACAGTTCTTGTTCTGGAATCCACAGGGAAAGAGAGGCAGAGGTAGACTAAAACACACGGAGAAGAGAACTGGATACAGAGGTGAAAATTATGAGGAAAACATGGAAAGAACTTGAGCGGATGGCACAGGACAGGAAGACTTGGCATGCGTTTTTTAAAGGTCTTTGCTCCTCGGGGAGCTAAAAGGTATTGATTGATTGATTGATTCAATGATCGTGCGCGACCAGCAGTCAATAGAGAGCGTGTCTAACAAAGGTGGCCAGGCAACTTACGTGATAAACGTATTACCGCTGACCTGTATAATCAACCTGGTATTGTTACAGTTCACTTGGTGAAATGTAAACAAGTCTGGGTGCGGTCACAGCAAAAAGAATGTAATCATCATCATGTAGCATGCCCTTTGCAGAACGTCGCTCTCATCACAGCCCGCCTGAAAGACTCTCGATCTCTAGCCAGCCCTCCTGCCTCCTCCATTGTCATGTTCAAGGTGTCTTCAATGTCCTGTGTCCACTGTCGTCTTGGTCGGCCCCTGGTACCATACCCTCCATCACTGCTCTCTCTTAGCCACTATGACGTTTAATGTGGCCAAAATATTTCAGTTTCCGGGACATGATATTGTTTATGAGTGTAGCGAAAGGTGTTTCTAGTATGATAATAGTGGTAGAGAAGAAGTAGAATCTCTCTCCAGAAAGGATGAAGTTCCAGTGCCCGAGAAGTACACTGGTATCACAAGTGAGTTACAGCTGTGAATACTCTGAGCTGGACAATAAATTTAGGCTTCAGAAGCATAAGTTGCTACTTTCGCTATAGTAACTGTTACCACTCATTTTGCACGCAGGCTTGCTAAGGCATCGCTGTGCACAGCTGAGAGGTACACGCGACGGACCAGTGCTGAACGCTAGCTATTTGTTAAGGTGTGACCTATATGTAAATGAGTGTATGACGTAGGCAATGTCGGCGGCGAAGAAACGAACGGTGGACGTTCGGGGTGACCGGCATTCGAGGTGTTTGTTCGTCCTAATGGGACAGTGTGTGTTTTTAAGAGTTCCATACTAGGGTTCTCATTTTTATTAAATTATTGTCAGATTATCTACTGACACTACTTCAAGAATGTGTGTTTGAGTGATGTGTGGCAAGACGGCAGACAGAAGGTAGTACGTAACTGTGTAATACAAATTAACATTCATGACAAGGTCGTTTTGGAATATTTGCAGACAGTTTGACCTCTAACGGCCAGCTGTACAGTTCATCAATTCTTACTGCCAGAGATAATATGGTTATTATGGAGCATCATTTTTATACAAATGTCTCAATGTGTGAAGTACTCAGTGTTGTGAATATCGTCAATTAAAATCGTGTTAATTGTACGATGGACTGAGCGTACTTATTTCAAGTTGGTCTGACTGCATTTACATGTGGATGTTATACATGCCAACCCACGACATAACATGTGTTACCGATAACATTCACAATTACACATAAACACGAGGTAACACCCAATGGTGGCCAGCAAACGGGAGTTTGTTTTTTTCTCCAATTTGAAATTCATCATTATGAAGCCTTCTGTCTGAGCCACTATTACAAAATTTGCGCTATCGGCGAGCCATACTTTTCAGCGCATACAAACTGCACTGCGCAGTTTTAGTTGACCTTTTCACGTCAGCAGCGAATTAGCGGCAGGATCCAAAAACATTAACAAGCCTACTACAAACTTATTAATTTTGATGCGGTCAAGAGTTTGAACTATTTTTATTGTCATCAATGACATTTCTATTCTATAAGTATTTGCATCAGTTTTGGCAGCAGAATTTCAACTTTCTTCGAAATTGATCAAGCTCAGCGAAGATATTCAGCCTCCAGCCCTCCACGTCTTGCACAGTCAGACAAGACAAGATGGCGTATTCGGCAACAACAACAAAATCATTGTTTTTTGTAAACAACAATGAAGAATTTCAACACTATCATCCTCCTGTAGTGAGAGTAATCGATTCCATTCTGTCCAGTACCATACCTGGGGAGGATTCACTATAAGCTAAGTGGTCTATCTCTTGTCGGCTTAGTTTAGATATATCCTGTGCAGAGCCTTTTGTTTTCTGCATGTTTTATGTTTCTTTGTGTATTTTAAGGGGGGTCAGTGAAGGACTTGATCATAGGAAAACATCCCGCTCTGGCTGGGCCTAAGATCAAGGTTGTCTGTAGGATTGGTAGGTGATTATTTCAGGATTGAGGGTCCGGCGCACATGGCCGAGTGGATAACGCTTCACCTGAATTAATCATATCCTTTTTTCCGTTTAGTTGTGTTGTCACGTGATGCTTGGTGTTCAAGTTCGTTGAGTGTTTCTGATTATTTCGTTTTGGCAACATTATTGTTTGTACACAGTTGATCGTACCTTGCTGTCCCTCAGTTCCTGTGTGTATTAAATGTAGTAAAGCGTGTTTGTCTTGTTATTTTGTTAGACAAAGCATTGTTATTTTTATTTTTACTTAAATACATTTTTATTTATTTTATTTTATTTTTTTATTATTTTTTCTACATTAGTATTGTCTTTCTTGGCTTGTTGTACTGTGTCCGGGTCATAGTTTGTCTTGTCTACTTCACGAGATTAACATATGCTCACATAATATTTTTCACTTGCTTTATCTTGACATTTATAAGAATTTGCATTGGTACTGCTAATTACTATATAATACACATTTTACTTCACAAGTAAGTCATTTATAACCTTCTAACATGGCTACTCTGGAGCATTTTATTCTATTGGGAGAAAAACTTGGTAAGCAGGGACAAGCTTTGGAAGAGTTTGCCATGGAGCTACTTACAAGAGAAGAGAGTAGATTGGAGAAAGAGGAACAAAAAAGGCTAGAAGATATTGCCAGAGAAGAAAGGGCACAAGCAAGAGAAGAGAAAAGAAGACAAGAAGAGATTGAAGAGAAAATAAGACGAGAGGAGATTGAAGAGAAAAGAAGACAAGAAGAGATTGAAGAGAAAAGAAGACAAGATGAGATAGATTTAGCAGCGAAAAAAGCTCAATTCGAGCATGAAGAAAAGATGGCTTCTTTAAATTTAGATAGATCTAAAATAGAATCTGGCAATTCACAAAATCAGGAAGTGACAGGTTCGTCTAAGAAAGTACTTCCTAACACAATTAAACTTCATTTACCCAAATTTAACCAGAATTCTGATGACATATCTTGCTTTATAAATCGGTTTGAGACAGTATGTACAGAATACAAACTTGAAAGATCATCATGGGTGGTCCATTTAATGCAAATAGTTACAGGTGATGCTTTGACTGCTATTTTAACTATGGATGAGAACAATAGGCAATCCTATGATGCAGCTAAGGCGTTACTTCTACGAAGGTACCAACTTGATGAGAATGGGTATAGAATGAGGTTCAAAAAACTCATACCCGACATGAACAAGGACTTCTCGGATTTCATTTCATCTATTAAATTATGTTTTGATAGATGGATTGGTTTGGCTAAGATTGAACATACATTTGAGGGTCTTAAGGATCTCATATTGAGGGACAAAGTGTTATCCTCCATTAGTTCAGAATTTTTAACATTTTTGCATGAACGCAAACCTGAATCTTTGCAAGCTGTTGAGTCTTTAGGTCGACAATTTATGACAGCTCATCCGGGGCAGGTTGTGAGCAACTCCACTGTGAAAGAGTCATTACCAGTTGCTTCGGCTCGTTCTGTGCAAATACAAAACCCAGGAGCCAGATCAAAAAGCATGGATCGGAATTTTGGTCAGAACAGAGACCGAAATGTCGGATCGTTTCGTGGACGGTACAATTTCGATACTCGACCATCTCAAGATCAAAGAAATTTTCGTCAATATCCTGGAGGTAATGGACCATCTCAAATGTACAATAGGTCAAACAGGATGGCGTAGGCCTGATAATTCCTACATGTATAGAAGTGAGAGATATTATAATGATGAGAACAGCCAGAACTCTCCACCTTTTCAACACTGTATAGGGTGCACATGCCCTCAACATTCTAATAATCATCAGAACGGAAGAGGAAACCGAAATAACTATCGTGGAAAAAACAACTTTCAGCGCTCACGAAGTGTGGAACGTTCAAACTCAAACTCGAGTCATAATAGCAACACAGGGATTGTCGATCAGAATAATGTTAACACCAATCTTGCTAATGCTTGTGCTGTTGACTTGTTCAATACATCAAAGTGTTCTGAGTGTAGCACTTTATTTCAGCCAGGCGTGGTGTCGCGACTATCTTGTGGACATCCCATCCCTGCATTGGTACCAGCTTTAGCCTCCCATGATGGACAAGGGTCACTTACTTTTTACAAGGGTTTCTTAAATAACAATCTTGTTTCAGTTTTAAGAGATAAGGGTTGCACCACTGTGGGTGTACGCAAGTCCCTTGTTGACCCTTCCTGCTGCACAGGGGAAATGGTAAAATGTATTACATTTGGTGGAATGGCAGAATTCTATCCGCTAGCCATTGTACACATTGACACACCATTCTTTTCAGGGCAAGTTAAAGTTTGTTTATTGGAGGATCCAGTTGCTGAATTGATCCTGGGTAATCTTGTTGGCATAAAAGAATGTTCCACCCAAGATATTGAAATCTGGGAACGTCAGCATAGGCTGCACGCAAATGTGGTGACAACAAGAGCACAATCACATGCTCAAAGTCAGAGTGAAGTGCTGGGCAATGATGATGATGAAGAACATCAAAAACCTATGCTCACCAAGACTTCATTCATTGAAATGCAGAAGACTGACAAATCCCTGAAAAGGTTTTTTAAGTTGGTGAGACCACATGATTCTGATTGCTCAGAAAAATCATGTCCTTGGTACTCTATCAAAAATGATATTTTAATGCGTAATTATACAGACTCTACGTTAGTGCGTAGTCAAATTCTTGTACCAACTGTGGTTCGGCCATACATTCTTAGGCATGCACATGACACAAACTGTGCAGGTCACATGGGTTTTGCTAGGACAAAATACAGAGTCTTGTCTGACTTTTATTGGCCTGGAGTGGTGAAGGATGTCAAAATGTTTTGTCGTTCTTGTAAAATATGCCAAGAGGTGGCTACTAAAGGAGCTTATCATAATGCACCCATTCAGGCTGCTGATATCTCTGTGCGACCATTCGCAAAAATAGCCATAGACTTAATAGGTCCACTAATGATTCCTTCAGCCAGAGGTCACAGGTTTGTCCTTACCTGTATTGATATGTGTACTAGGTGGCCTGAAGCAATACCTCTTAAACATATTGCTACCAGTGATGTGGCTGATGCACTTCTCCTAATTTTTACGAGATTGGGTTTCCCAGATAAAATTCTATCTGATAGGGGACCACAGTTTGTGTCAGACGTCATGTCACAGGTCTTGAATCTATGTAATATAGATAGATCTCTGAGCTCCGTATATCATGCCATGTCAAACGGTATGGTAGAACGGCTAAATAGGTCTTTGAAACAAATGCTAGGTAAGGTGACCACTAGTTATCCACAAGACTGGGACAGAATGCTCCCAGCAGTGCTGTTTGCTTATCGGGAAGTTCCCAATGAACACACTGGGTTTTCTCCTTTTGAGCTCCTTTATGGTGCTCCACCACGAGGACCCATGTCAATGATAAAACAGCTACTGTCAGGTCCAGAAATATCCCCCGAAGTTCAGTCATCTTATGACTATGTGGTTAACCTGCGTCAGAAACTTCTTGAGTCTTGGCAAATTCCTGTCAATTCTTCTGAAAAGGCAAAAGAAAAAGCTCGGTCCCTTCAAAATCGACGAAAAAAAGCTTAGACAATTAATGCCAGGGGACAAGGCTTATGTATTGTTACCAACAAGACAAAATCGCCTTCTTATTTCTTGGCGGGGACCATATAAAATTATGTCAAAACTCACAGATGTTGACTATATTCTTGACGTTGATGGCAAGAATAAAACCTTTCATATCAATATGCTAAAGGAATTCCAGGATAGACCTGCATATCTCAAGCCTATTTTTGATGTTTTGGATGAATCCTCTGATCGTCCTACGTCATATTCCTCCTTATCTGTTATTCAGGAAGAAGCTACTGCATTCCCTGACATACCCTTACCTCTTCCTGCAATATCACTGCAGCCTTCAGAATCGTGGCTAAATGTTTCTATCTGTCCTGATCTGTCTGCGGCACAACAAAGTCAAGTCCTTGCAATTCTTGAGTCCTATCAACAAGTCCTTACTGATATTCCTGGTCGGAGGTCTATCATTTCTCACGATATTAAACTCACAGATAATCGTCCTATTCACTTGAAACCTTACCCTATCCCTATCCACTTTCAGGATCGGGTCGAAAAGGAATTGGACGAGATGCTAAAACTTAATATCATTTCACATTCAGAGTCACCATATTCTTTCCCGATGGTCATCATCAGAAAAAAAGATAAGAGTATTAGATTATGCATTGATTTCCGTAGACTCAATAGTATAACAGAGTCTGACGCAGAGCCAATGCCAGTTCTTGAGGAATTATTAGCAAAACTTTCGGAAGCTAAGTATTTTAGTAAATTTGACCTATCCAAGGGGTATTGGCAGGTACCTCTCACAGAAAGAGCCAAACCTCTCACTGCTTTTGCTACTCCTAAAGGTCTCTTTCATTGGAATTTCATGTGCTTTGGCTTGGTGAATGCACCAGCTACCTTTGTCCGCATGATGAGAAAACTTTTTTCCCACAGATCTGATATTATCTCTTATATAGATGATATTTGTTTGTTCCACAACTCTTGCGACGAACATGTTTCTGGACTTAAATCTCTACTCGAGATTCTTCGGTCACATGGTCTTACTGCAAAGCCTTCTAAGATTCACATAGGGTTCCACGAAATCTCCTTCTTAGGTCACAGAGTTGGACACGGATTTCTCAAAACTGAAGACAACACTATTTCAAAAATTCTTAATTTGTCCATTCCTCGGACAAAGAAACAAGAAGCCTCCTGGGTCTTGTCCAGTTCTACAATAAATTTATGCCACATCTGTCCTCCATTACTTCAGTTCTATCTGAGTTGACTACAAAAGGCTCTCCTAATAGGATTGTCTGGACTGAGCACTGTGACAGAGCTCTAGCCCATTTAAAAGAATTTTTTTCATCTGAGCCTATATTAAAATTACCTGATCCAAAATTAATTTTCATCCTCAGAACGGACGCTTCACAGTATGGGATCGGTGGTGCCTTAATGCAGGAGGTGGATGGAATACTTCATCCAGTTCTGTATATCTCGCGTAAGCTCTCTCAAACTGAATGCAGATACCCCATAATTGAGAGAGAGCTTCTAGCGATTATCTGGTCGGTGACCAAACTTCAGCGATACCTTCTTGGGTCTCGTTTCATTATTGAGACAGACCAGAAGGCTCTCTCGTATTTACAGAGTGCACAGATGAAAAACCCAAGGGTCGCAAGATATGCGATAAACTTACAAGCATATGACTACATCATCCACCCAATTGATGGCAAGTCCAACGTTATCGCAGATGTGTTATCGCGTTACCCACAAACAGATAATACAGATTCTCAAGCATTTGGCATCGTGGAGAATAAATTAATGCCTATACCATGACCATAACACAGAGCTGAACCTCTACATCTACCATTGGATTTGAATCATGATGTCGAGGGTACCCACAGATATGAGGTGCTTGATAGTCATTTCCTGACTTTTGAATATGACATTACAAGACATTGTTATGCATGGTGAATTTTTTTTTTTTTTTTTTGGTCTCGGCACATGCTCAATGGTAACTTCGTCCACACAGCTATCCAAAGACATTTGTAAGTGACTTGCTTTCCTGCGGGTACTTTGAAACTTAGGTGTATGATGATCAAGAATTAAGGACATGGTCACAGACTTCTCCAACTCACTATCAAGCAGTATTGACTGGTATCATCTGTTATTTCAACAAATACTACGTGTCTGGAACTTTTATTGACACATCTTGTGCAGAATGCTTAAAATCGGATTGACTTTTGGCGTAAAGGAAACTCACATCTGGAACATTTTCATAACCATACCATTTAAGGGACGATAAAATTAAGAAGTGATAATACCTATGCCTTACTTTAAGAACTTTAACTAGTTTCATTATTTCAAGATGATGAACACATCTTAGACATTATCACATGGACATAATTAAATTTACAGTTTTTTTTCTGTTTTTTTCAATATGGTTTAATATCATTCAATTAGCTAGTTAAATTGATTCATCATTTAATTATTTCATTGAACTTCTCCATGTATCATGCATCACAATTTTATTATCATATTTCATCATTTGACATCTCCATTTAGTTTTTTTTTCCATTTCTTGACATCTTTTCTATGGACAATTAATCATATCTAACATACACGACTTTTACTTCACGTTTTGTGAAATGGTCCAGGGTTTCTCATCCTCCTTTGAGGAAAACTTTCAGTTTTCGCTGGGGGGCGGGGTAGTGTTACCACTCATTTTGCACGCAGGCTTGCTAAGGCATCGCTGTGCACAGCTGAGAGGTACACGCGACGGACCAGTGCTGAACGCTAGCTATTTGTTAAGGTGTGACCTATATGTAAATGAGTGTATGACGTAGGCAATGTCGGCGGCGAAGAAACGAACGGTGGACGTTCGGGGTGACCGGCATTCGAGGTGTTTGTTCGTCCTAATGGGACAGTGTGTGTTTTTAAGAGTTCCATACTAGGGTTCTCATTTTTATTAAATTATTGTCAGATTATCTACTGACACTACTTCAAGAATGTGTGTTTGAGTGATGTGTGGCAAGACGGCAGACAGAAGGTAGTACGTAACTGTGTAATACAAATTAACATTCATGACAAGGTCGTTTTGGAATATTTGCAGACAGTTTGACCTCTAACGGCCAGCTGTACAGTTCATCAATTCTTACTGCCAGAGATAATATGGTTATTATGGAGCATCATTTTTATACAAATGTCTCAATGTGTGAAGTACTCAGTGTTGTGAATATCGTCAATTAAAATCGTGTTAATTGTACGATGGACTGAGCGTACTTATTTCAAGTTGGTCTGACTGCATTTACATGTGGATGTTATACATGCCAACCCACGACATAACATGTGTTACCGATAACATTCACAATTACACATAAACACGAGGTAACAGTAACCCTATGTGATAATATAATTAAATTTGAAAAGGTAACTCAAAATTTAACAGTTAAAAATTTAACAAGTCAAATGAGTACAATTTCCCAATTTATTATGTACATCTATATATTCTTGTAATGAGAAATGGGTGTTGGAAGATGGTAAAATGAATGATTATTCATAGTTACAAATTACATTAAACAAGCGAAAAAGTCTTGGATTTATCTTCCACTGAAATTACAACAAAAGGATTGTCACATTATCTTTTGCCATCTAGTTGTCATCATTAAACAGTCGTTTTAGAAACTGCTCACAGGATTTGGTGGATTGTATACACATAACTCATCTGAAATTAGTTCGAGGTTCCTGAGACACACTTGAATCCGGAAGAATTTCCTTCAGCCCGCCCTATAACTACGGAGGACTAAGGTGTTGAAGATTGGTTGACCTCTAGGCTTCAGTTAGCAGGATCAACGGTCTTCAAGTCTTTTGGGTAAATTCGGTCAGGAATGATCATAATCTTGATCAGCAATGATCATAAAAACTGATCATAAAAACCTGGAACAAAAGGTAATAGGTGGCCATGGTGTTCCAACAATCTCACCACCCACTGCTGTTCATGATGCGACCATGTCTTCAGTGTTTGTATATAAATGAATGAATCATGGTAGTATGTTACAGAGATAGCATGATAAGATAATGTATACTGTGCAGAATTAACAAAATACATGAATAAATCACATGTTATGATACATGGGTACGATATAACCTTTGCCTTCCACTTATGGATGTTAAGTCACTTATGTACTTGCTGGTATGTCGTAAGCTTCCAGGCAAGAACTTCTTCTTCATAACCCTCCACTCCCAAAGGAGCATAGGCCTTCAACAAACACATGCCAAGTCCTCCTGTCCCGTGCCATCATCTCAAGTTCTTTCCATGTTCTCCTCATCATTTTCACCTCTGTTTCCAACTCTCTTCTCCATGTACTTCTTGGTCTTCCTCTGCCTCTCTTGCCCTGGGGGTTCCAGAACAAGGACTGCCCTGTAATGCTATCAACAGGTTTCCTCAGTGTGTGTCCTATCCATCGCCATCGTCTTCTTCTCCTCTCTTGTTCCACTGGCACTTGTCTAGTTCTTGTCATCAGTTCCACGTTGGTAACCTTGTCATACCATTTTAATCCCTCTATTCTACGCAAGCACCCATTTATGAAAGTCTGTAGCTTTTTGGTTGTTGTCTTTGTTGTTCTCCATGTCTCCGAGCCATACAATAGGACTGACTTCACATTTGAGTTGAAGATTCTTATTTTCGTGTTGGATCCAATTTCTCTTGATCTCCATATATTTCCCAATGCAATGAAAGCTCCTCTTGCCTTTTGTATTCTTATTTTGATATCGCTGTCTGTCCCTCCAACTTTGTCTATATTACTGCCAAGATATGTGTATGATTCTACATCTTGAATTGGTGTTTCTTCAAGTTCAACCCTGTTATCATTACCTGCATTTATTCTCATTATTTTTGTCTTTTCTCTGTGTATTTTCAGACCCAATTGCTGTGACCTCTCATCGAGTGTTTTCAATTTGTCCTGCATCTGATTACGGTTATGGGACAGAAGAGCCAAGTCATCAGCAAAATCCAGATCATCCAACTGCTTAGTCAGAGTCCACTGGATTCCATTTCTGTTGTGTGTTGTCGATGATCTCATAACCCAATCTATTGCCAGCAAGAAAAGAAATGGAGACAAGAGGCATGATATATTTGGCTAACCAATTAATGGTTATGCTTCCTGACAATGCCGGTGGAGGTTATCTCTGGTTAGCGTCATTCCCTTTTTTATTATATCTGATACAATCAATCGGAAATAAAATCTGAAATAAAATGCTATTATTCATACATATATCTTTAATAAACTTACATACCCTCTTAGGATTTATAAGCTCACGGTGAGACTATATTGGTTGAAGTTAATCTGCCCTGCATGCAGCGTGAAAAATAACTTTTCTTGCAGATACTGTCTTCCAGTTTCTCACTCTGGCTTCTGGATTTGGTGTGTGTGATTTTCAACGAGCCGCTCTGTCCTTTTATTTCAGTCTCTCGCCCGTACGAGAAAGCACCTCTAAAAATCCCAAAAGATTTTCGTTTAATCTGTCGGTTTGCTGCGATTTGAGGCGATCTGTGCTTTTCCTGTACTTGTTTTTTTCTTCTGTTCATTACACACTTATATCCTTCCTTCCTTTCTAGGTATCATTTTCTTTTCCCCATATGAGGCTTCCATTCTATCCAATTTATATTTAAATCCGTTTAGGTATGCAGTTATAATAAATTTTTAAAGATTATTAGCTAACTTTTAGCAGATGTGATGAAGGTGAAAAATATTAATTATCTTTAAAACTATTTATATTTGAATAATATCCTTTTGGATATAATTCCTAGTCTATCTCCTTTGTTGAATTATTTTTATTTAATTGTATTCCAACCAGGCGTTCTCTTGTAGTTAATAATTTAATGTCCAGTAAATGCAAACTTTTAAAGTCCGCCATACATTCCTATATAGCTATTTCCTCATTCTTCCGTAATATTGTCTAGCTTAACCGTAATTCACATTTCCCGTCTTCAAACTTCAAAGAAAGACCGCCGCGCTGTCCTTGCGCTGGTGTGTGTGTGTGTGTGTGTGCGCTGTGGGCGTGTGTCGCGCTACAACCAAGCAAGTGTTATCAAATCTCGCTACAGAGCCCTCTTCTTTAAAACAGTGCATGCACGGTTAACTTTTTGGTAACACATGTTGCAGTTCCTCCTTAATTTCCCGTTTCTCTATATCTGCTTTAATAGGATGACGACTTAAAAAATCGGGTCCAAGATTGTCCCGTCCTGGAATGTATCTCACATTGAACGAATATGGAGATAACAGTAAACTCCACCTTAAAAGTCGTGAATTTAATTTTTTAGACACTGCTAAAAACATCAAAGGCTGGTGATCACTTTCCACAATGAAGTGTTTCCCGTAAAGAAAAAAGGCGAATTTATTGATCGACCAGACCAATGCGAGGCATTCACGTTCAACGGCAGAATAATTTCTTTCAGCTGTACTTAACTTTCTACTGGCAAAAGCTACTGGTAGAAGCATATGTGGCGGTGTGTCTGCCCGCTGTAGTAATGTTGCTCCGATGCCCACATTGCTAGCATCCGTTCTTAGTACGAATTCTTGTAAGAGATCGGGAAGGGCAAGGATAGGTTTATTTGTCAGCTTATTTTTCAACTCTGTATAAACCTGTTCACACTCCGCAGTCCATTGTATTTTGTCCGGCTGACCTTTTTTTTAAGTCGGTTAATGGCGCGCATAATGAGTTGAAATGGGGTATATATTTCTGATAAAACCCGCACAGTGACACAAAGGATCTTACATCCTTCTTAGTTTGTGGTCTTGGTGCTTTTCTCATTTTCTCTACATTCTTTGGGTCAGGAGACATTTGCCCTGTAGAGATAGTGTGCCCTAAAAATTCCAATGTCTCACATCCAATATGACACTTAGTTGGACGTGCTGTCAATCCCGTTTCTCTTAGTCTATTTAACAACATGGAGAGTGCTACTACGTGATCCTCGAATGTAGTGGTAGCAATCAGAATATCATCCATGAAGTTGGTGATATGAGGATTTTGTAATGGTTCCAACAATTTCCTCATCATTCTGGTGAAGATACGTGGAGCATTCTTTAAACCAAATGGGAGTACATTGAACTCGTAATGTCCTTCCGGTGTACTAAAGGCCAACAGTTTCCTAACTTCTGGTTTCACTGGTATTTGGTAGTATCCCTTGCTTAGATCTACTTTTGAAAAATACCGAGCCTTACTCAAGGTAGCAAACAACTGATTGGTGTCAGGTAATGGGTCTACCTGAGATTCAGTGATAGCATTTAGTTTCCTATAATCAATGCATAACCTCTGTTCACCACTAGGCTTCCTTAATAGCACCACACTTGAGCTGTAGGGAGATTCAGACTTTGAAATAATTTTCTCTCTTAAGAGATAGTCAATCTCATCCTTGAGTGCATGTCCTTTAGCATAAGGTATAGGGTATGTCCGCATACAAACTGGTGTAGGGTCAGTAATCGTCATATCATACTCTAACAGATTAGTACACCCCGGCTTATCTGTGAGTACCTCAGCATGGATTTCTAACACCTCCTGAACCTTTTCCCTCTGCTCAAGAGTTAAATGTTCACTCACATTAACCTGAGCATAGCTTTCCGTAGTTGTTAGGGGTATTCCATGGAGGAAATTGGTTCATCCTGCATTTCTGTTGCAATGGCTAGGGTCATGATATATGCAACTTCTGATGCTTTCCTGTCATAATACTTTTTAAGAAGGTTGACATGATACACCTCCTTTCCTTTCTTGTCAATCTTATAGTTGGTCCGAGAAAGTTATTCCAATATGACGTAGGGACCCTGCCATCAAATTTGCAATTTATTATTGCTGCTGGGCAACAGTAACAGAACTTTTTCTCCCACCTCAAGTTCCCTATCTTTTGCTGTTTTATTGTAGTAAGCAGCCTGCTTCCTCCTGGCCTGTCTCAAGTTATCATTGGCCAGTTTCCAACTTGTTTTCAATCGAGATGTCAACTCGTTGACGTATTGGTAGGAAGAAGTCACGGTTTCTTCTGCTTTTTCATCAGTCCATGTCCGCAACAATGCTTCCAGTGGACCTTTGATTGGTCGTCCAAACAACAATGTAGCTGGAGCCAATCCTGTGGAGTTATGTAGGACTTCCCTATATGCAAATAGTGCCGAGGGTAAGTATGTGTCCCAAATTTCAGGTTTCTCACTAGCCAACTTTCTAAGGATTGAAATGAGGTGCCATTGAACCGCTCTACTTGACCATTCCCTTGGGCGTGGTACGGGCTACAGTGATAATGTCTAGCTTGAAATAACCTGAATACTTCTTGTGTTAGCTTTCCCCTAAACTGAGAACCATTGTCAGTCAATATTTGATGTGGGAAACCTAATCGGGTGAATATTGTTAACAGTGCCCCTGCCACATGTTTCGAATCTATCGATGACATTGCTACTGCCTCTCCCCACATAGAGCAAGTATCGACTAAGGTTAAAATATATGCATTTCTCTTCTTGGTCCTACTGAGGGGTCCAACAATATCCACGGCAACACGTTCGAAGGGCATTCCCATAATGGGCATTTCTCCCAGTGTTGCTGGTGCAGTCCTATGTTTAGGAGCTACTCTTTGGCATTCTGGACAGGATCTCATATACCTCTTTATGTCCTCTGTGATCCCTGGCCAAAAGTAGTGACAGGCTATCCGTTGTCCAGTGGCCCCTATTCCCATATGTCCACTGAAGGGTATAGCATGTCCTAGCTTCATAACCTGCTTCCTGTATGATTTTGGCACTACAAGCTGTCCATGTCCTTTTGGTCCTGTTCCAGCTTTTCTATATAGTAGGCCATTTTTCATATATAAGTCTCCTTTCTCTGGAGGGTTATGGCTTTTAGGTAATTTGCCAAAGCAAGGCTTCAATGTACTGTCAGCAGTTTGAGCCTTTCTCATCTCTTCTGGGTGAGTATTGATGATAGTGTCCTCCTCTTTCTTGGAGCTTGCCCTGGTCTGGACTGTTGCCATCACTATGGGTCTTATAGGTTCTCCTAGAAAGACATATCTACATCCCAGTATTAATGGGTAGATAGGGTTGTCCATCACTGCTGCTTTGATCTCTCCTTCCACATAGCGAGATCTTATGTTGATACGGGCTATGGGCACTGTCATGGTTCCTGCTCCCTTGACTGGTCCTATGATTTCCACTGTTTCTGTGGTTATCTGTTCAGGACTCACCAGAGAAGAGCACACTACTGAGTCAAAGTCCAAGCCTGTATCATATAAGCACAGTACTTGGGTACCATTCAAGGTCACTTCCTCACAGACAGGGGGATGATGGAGGTCCTTCTGACTATCTGCCAGGTCCTTCCTTCCCTTGTTCTCTGTTGTAAGGCATGCAGCGTGATGAGGAGGGTTTTCCGTCTGCATTCCGCAATATTGTAGTTACTCATTTGGCAAGATTTACACCACTTTCCTTCCTTTCTTGGAGGTTTCTTTTCTGATCCTAGAGGGTTTTTGTCTTTATAATCAGTTCTGTGTTTGTTCTTGTTGGAATTGTCCCTGTGTTCATAGTTGGTAAAGTTTTGTGAAGGTTTGAAGTTCTCACCCTGCTTCTTCTTATTTCCTGACACTTCTGCCTGAGCTGCTTGATATCTTTCAGCCATGGTTAAAATATCTTCCAATCTCTCTGCTCCTTGCTCCATAAGAAATTTTCTCATTTCCTGAGGCATAGATTCTCTCAGTTGTTCCATCATGACCATTTCTTTTATATCTTGACATTTTCCTAAGCTAATCCATTTTGTCAGATAAGTTTCCAATCTGGCAGAAAACTGGTGATAGTTTTCTCCTGGAAGTACCTTAGCAGTTCGGAATCTCTTTCTATAAGATTCAGAATTCTTTTCGTACCTGACCAATAAAGCTTGTTTTAAGATTTCATAATCTTCCTGGTCTTCTTTTGAGAGTTTTAAATAAACATCGTATGAAACTCCCCTCAACTCCTGAGATAGTTTAAGGCTCCATTTTTCCTTTTCTAATCCATAGGTAGAGGCCAATCTCTCATATCTATCCAGGTACGACTCAATGGCGTCCTCTTTTTCAATAAATGGATCCAGGTGGAAACTCATGGCTCCATTTGCCGTGCTCTGGTTGGAGCTACTCTCAGAGTGAGGTGAGCTAGCACCATGATTGCTAGCTGCTCCCTGGAGTTCAAGTTCCTTTAAACTTAACTCATGAGCTCTTTGTAACCTTCTTTCTTCAGCCTCAGCTTCCAACATTTGTCTCTTTTCTTCTCTTTCCAGTCGTTTGACTTCTCTTTCTGCCTCTAACCTTTTGGCTTCTCTCTCTGCTTCTAATTTCTTATCCTCTGCTTCCATTCTTTTGGCTTCTCTCTCTGCTTCCATTCTTTTGGCTTCTCTTTCTGCCTCTAATTTCTTAGCTTCAGCCTCAACTTCCATTCTTTTAGTCTCTCTTTCAGCTTCAGCTTCCATTCTTTTAGTCTCCCTATCTAAATATTTATCCACTTCAGTTGTGATATGTCGAATTAGAGCATCTCCTGTCATACCCAGGTCTTTTCCTTCCTGCATAATCGCAGCTCTAAACTTCACCAATTCAGCCTTAATGCTTACTTACCAGAGGGTATATAATTTTATCTTCACTAACCAACTAACTTAATTAAATATCAATTAATTACTTTGAACACGACAAATCCTTAAAACCTTGTGAGCGTTTCCTATTTACTTCGTACTCAATGGTACTACTATTAGGAAAAAATTTCTAAGTTTTAGAATTTTTTTCAAAAAACATTATTTTTACAAACTATTTGTGGCTCAAGATAGAAGAATACATAGATAGTGGCTCAGGATACAAAATAATATCCCGCGAAAGAGCCCCCAATGTAGCGAAAGGTGTTTCTAGTACGATAATAGTGGTAGAGAAGAAGTAGAATCTCTCTCCAGAAAGGATGAAGTTCCAGTGCCCGAGAAGTACACTGGTATCACAAGTGAGTTACAGCTGTGAATACTCTGAGCTGGACAATAAATTTAGGCTTCAGAAGTATAAGTTGCTACTTTCGCTATAGTAACCCTATGTGATAATATAATTAAATTTGAAAAGGTAACTCAAAATTTAACAGTTAAAAATTTAACAAAAATTTCAACTTCCCAAGTCTGATAATGTGGTATTTAATGATAATTCTTTACACTGGTAATCATTAAATACCACATCATCAGACTTGGGAACTTGAAAATTTTTTTTTAATGAATCATCTTCATTTTGCATCTGTATGAATGATTCTTTGTCAATAAGTTCAACACGTAAATCATCCTCATCTGTCCCCTCCATATCAGACATCTCCTCATCAGTCACCACCTCCTCAGTCACCCTCTCATCATTCATCACCTCATCAGTCATCTCCTCAACCTGGACCTGTTCATGCAACTTTGCACGAGACTGAGCTCTAGTAGTGACAGCATTTGCCATAAGCAAATGATGCTGTTCCCATTTTACAATATTATCGTTAGTGCATTCATGAAGACCAGGGAAAGTCCCCAGGGTTATTACAGCAATTGGTTTGCCCAACAGGCAAACGAGAGTCCTTCCTGTAAAATAAGGGGTATCTAAGAATACTTCAGCAGTTGGATAATATTCAACTGTGCCCCCGAATGTAATGCACTTGACTTCTTTGATTGATTCACTAATGACCTTCGCACCCCAACAGTAGTGCAACCGGTGTCCCTGAGCACTGAAACAAGTTGGTTGTTTACAAAACCCCTATTGCACACTAGTGAACCTGTCCCATCATAAGAGGACATGACTGGCAAAGGATGTCCACACAGAAGCCTAGCAACTCCCTGTAGCTGAAACAAAGAATTACATTAAGAACAATTAGTACTATTTTACAAGTCCACACTACATGCATTTGCATGAGCAGCAACATTGTTATTCTGGACTGTATTATTATCATTTTGATGCACAACTGCATTGGAACGTTCAGGATTTCTAGAACGTCGAAAGTTATTGTTCTGTTGAGAACTTCTGTTGTTGTAATTATTTACATTGTTTCCATAGAATGACCTTTGGCCTCTGTTTGATTGGAAATTATAACCACCTCTGTTCCAATCCCTGTTAGGTCTGAAAGATGATTGTTGAGGTATATATCCATCATCATATGAATGGAAATTCCTTTGAGGTTGTTGTGACCTATTGTTAAAATTATACCTCCCTCTGAAAGATCCAGTATTATTATCTCGATTTAATTGAAAAATTATGTCCATGCTATTTGATCTTTGTCTGGGTGGATTAAACATCATGGTTCTAGCTGATGCCACTGGCAAAGGATCCTTTATGCTAGTCCTGCCAACATTTCTTCCAGGATGTGCAATTTGGTACTTTCGTCCAAGATTTTCTACAACAGCCAACGTTTCAGGCTTTCTTTCCTGCAAAAAGGACAAAAAGTCACCACTGACTGAAGACAGCGCTTTGTCTCTTAAAATTAAGTCAGCAGCCCATCAAAGGTTTTATTAATTTTTGACAAATCAACCCATTTAGAAAAGCAAAGCTTAATTGATGAAATAAATTCAGCAAAATCCTTGGCTGAATAAGGCAACAATGATTTCAGTTTCAATCTTTAACCATTTTCCTCCAGTTGATACTTTTTTTAGCAATAAAGCCTTCACAGCATCATAATCATTTCTAGTATGATCATCCATGGTGCAGACTGCAGTAAGAGCTTCACCAACTAATACACTACACTCATTAACCTGCTAGGCCATGTAAGATTTATCAATCTTAAACTCATGGCAACATGTTTCATATATATTTAAAAAGTATGAATTATCGTCTATATTGTGATTAAATTTGGGCAAATTTAGTTTAAAAGTAGAGGCATGGTCTTTCTTTCCAGCCTCTTCACTTGCTGGATTAACCTGTTTAAGTTGAAATCTTAATTTTTCCAACTCAACTTCTGCCATTCTTTGAGCATAGGCCAATTTTGCTTGAGCTTGTTGTGCCTTCATTTCTGCTTGAGCATGTGCCAATTTTTTTCTCCTCAAGTGCTAATTCTTCTTGTTTTCTTTTCTTAGCTAATTCTTCTTCTCTTTTCTTCTCAGCTAATTCTTCTTCTCTCTTCTCCATAGCCAAGAGTCTCTGATCTCTTGCCACGTCTTCTAACCTCTTTATTTCCCTTGCATGCTCATTGAATGCAAAAGTTCTTAAAGCTTCACCCTCCATACCACATTCTTTTCCAACCTTGATAATATAATTCAAGGTAGCCATAACTCACTATTATTGTGACTCCAAATTGTCCAATAATACTATAATCAATATATATTTGTAATATGTGAGCAGTAACAGCAACAATTATTTCACCACTCAATATCAATCAACTGCATTCAACTATAGATGGTATATTAGGAGCAAACAAAATTAGAGATACAAACAAGATTACAGGAGAACAGTAGAAAGAGCCAACCCAAGAAAATACTAATGAATAAAACCAAGGCAGAAATGTATGAACTGTGGCAAAAATGAAAATAAATTGGCTCTACCACACTTATGACAATACAAGCACAATTTCACAACATATAATACATCTAATAAATGAATGATAGCAAGATAAGGTGCACAAAACTCACAAACAATAATGAAGAATAAACCAAATAAAATACAATGAACCTGACAACAAATATAAATTTACAAATAAACAGGGCAAAACAGCTTACGGAAATAGTAATGATAATCTCAGTAGTAGCAGTAAACACACAGCTTTAAAATGCCGGCCCCACTATCTGAGAAAACCATGCACCAAACCCTATAGATCAACCAAGAATTCACGACCATAGGATTGGTATTGTGAATTAATGGTTCCCTCGCCAACCACCCCGCCTATCACACAAACATGTAAATACACATATACATAAAACATATAATAAAAAAGAACCCTGTCAAATGAGATTCTTCACGACTCAAACTGTATGAATCAAGAAATTCACTTATCTGTCTTATGAAAAAAATCCTCCTGGGTCCAGCTTCTGCCTCAGGGAAACACGATTCAACAGATATGCAGCGACTAGGATTCGATTCAGTATTCCCATTTGCAGCCGATCAGCACCGCCATCTTGAAAATTTTTCTGCACTTGAAAAAATCTAGTCCACCGACTTGAAAAATTTCTTGAAAAATCATTTGAAAATACTGGATACAGTTCCACACAATATGTTCATGATCCCGGCTTGAGGCCACCAAAACTGATACGTGTCGTTATTGTTTAATATTTCGAAAATATTCTCCGTGGCCAAAGTAGACTCAGCATAACTGTACCGAGCGGACCAATACCTCCTTCACAATTTTACAAACATGCAGTTTATTAGATTTGACAAACAGCTCCATGATAAGAGATATAAATCCCCAAAGGCAAATGCAGTAGTGCGTATGTCCAGTCCGTTCCCTATCAAACGCTGGTCATTGGCAATCATTCAAACTTTATTTAATATCGTCCTTTGGACATTTTTATGAATATGCACACATTTCCTTACTAGAATAAGCCAGGGACACCTCAACCAAGTATATTGATGTCCTGGTGATGGAAAAATTCAGGAAAAACACAGAATACAGCAGGAGCTCAAAACATATACGTCCGCTCACTTCCAAGCACAAGCCGCATCTCTCTTGCAGACGCTCAACCCACTTATGCTTCAAATTTGTTCACGTCTGCCAGTAAACCAGCAGACTCTTGGGAAAATTCAAACTGTGGTGCCTCCAGTTCATGTTGATACCGAAGTTGCTGTGGCCACTGCTTATATATGAAATAAGCACAAGTACAGTCGAAGCTATAGAGCAGAAGGTCAACAAGTTCATGAGAAAGTGGCTAGGGGTACCACCAGGTCTGTCAGATGTAGCACTGTACTGCAAAAAGTCAAAACTTCTGCTTCCTTTCAAGTCAGTTGTTGAAGAGTACAAAGTTGGAAAGGCAAGGCTTGCAATGATGCTACGCGAGTCAGCTGATGACGTGGTTAAGTCCATTCAGCCCACACTGAAAACAGGAAGGAAGTGGAGAGTGGAAGAAGCTGTTGATGCTGCCCAAGAGTCACTCAAACTGAGGGAGGTAATCGGATACACACAGACGAATAGACGGGGATTTGGTCATGGAGACATCCGCTGGTGGTCCAAGGCATCAAGCAGGGAGCGCAGAGACATGGTTGTTCATGAGATACGAGAGGCTGAGAATGATAAGAGGTTGCAAAAAGCAGTGCAGCAGGTCCAATAAGGCCAATGGACTACATGGGAAGGAGCCCTGCAGAGGTCCTTGACATGGAATGATATATGGCATATGGCACCTCTTAGGCTCAGCTTCGTTGTTAGATCAATGTATGACCTGCTGCCGTCGGCCACCAACCTTGTGAAATGGGGAAAAGTCGGATGATGAGCAGTGCCCCCTGTGCCAGGGGAGGCAGACACTCGAACACGTGCTCTCAGCGTGTAAGGTGTCATTAGGGCAAGGGCGATACACCTGGCGCCATAACAAAGTGCTAAATGAGCTTGCTGCGACAATAGATCTAGCAAGGATGAAGGCGAACAGCAAACCCAGGCCGAGCACCGCAAATACATACTTTCTGAGGGCAGGAAAGTCAGCACACCCCAAACCGAGTAAACCAGGTAGCAGTTTACCATCTCTTCTTGATTGTGCAAATGACTGGGAGATGGCGGTAGACCTACCTGGACGAGGGGCATATCCAGAGAGTATCAGAAAATCGCGGAGACGGCCGGATATAGTGCTTCATTCTTCTTCAACGCTTCAGGTCATACTGATTGAACTGACCGTGCCATTTGAATCCAGATTAGACGAGCAACATTCGTTCAAAGCGGCCAAATATAGTGATCTGGCCGCGGATCTGAGACACGAGGGGTTCACTACAAGGGTCATGGCTGTTGAAGTGGGCGCAAGAGGGCTTGTGGCTGCATCAATGTATGATCTATTGAAACTGTTGGGGCTGAAGGGACAGGCGAGAACAAGGGCACTGAAGAGGCTTAGTGAAACTGCCGAAAAGGCATCAGGCTGGCTGTGGAACAACCGCAATGGGCAATGGAAATCGTGACAATAAACGCTGCGGTACAGAAAACACCAGGAATTTTTCTAAGTCCACAAAACGCTGAGTTTTGTGGTGTACTAGTGAGCGGGCTGTGACTGAGGGGCAACAGGCGATGTATATTATAGGAGGTGTCAGAGTCAGAATTTCAGTGGCTAGGCTCGGCGGCTTCGCGATGGTGTCTCAGTGTGTGCGACGGAACGAACGGAATAATTTGTCTTCTCTTTGTTACTTTCACAATTGCCTCCACGGCTGGCGGAGTTGTGGATTAAAGTTGCTACCATAAGTGAAATGGGTTCATTTTCGATACAAGACAACAGGAGGCTGAGACGCTTGGGAGTCATGACCCAAGTGGGCCCGCCCCCCTTAGAGTGTAAAGGAGTATACTGGGCCGAAACACTTGTCCGATGGGGGGACTTCTTCTGATGATCAGATTGCCTCCTGTTGTATCGCTCTGTAAAGAGTTTCCTATCATATCGGCATGACGTCACTTCCTTTATTAATAAGTGACTCCGTATAAAATAAACAAAAAAGACCTGTTTAGCTGCCTATTATCCCGACATAATCGTTATGAATTTTAATCATAACAAGATGCATGTCGAAATACAAAAGACTGTGTGGTCCGATAATGCACATGATCTCTAAGAATGCAATTTGTTAAACTGAGTCCATAAAGAAAATCCACTTTTCAAAATTAATCGTATTAAATATATATAGTTAATAAGCAGTTACGTTACAATTATATTAAACTTTTTTTTTAAATTTTCAGTTAAAGTATAAGTGTATAACTAATTGGTAATTGCAAAAATAAGTGAATGTTTTTATCACTTTCATTATTTTCCTTGATTTTTAGCATGAGGTTATTTCACTTGATTCAGCCTTACGCGTATATAAAAAAAAAACAATGAAATTACCTTTAAAAAGGTTTTCTGTCAAAAACAAAATGTTCTGCTAAGAAATAACCAGTTGTCCTACAATATTCGAACGTTTCCTGTGCAAAAAGTCTGTGCTTGCCCGAAAAAAACTCGGGGTAAGTTGTACTATGTGTAGTGGATTTGATGGTATTGTATGATGGTGATATTACTAAGTGTGATGCATGAGATCAGCTGTGAAGGCTCCTGAGATAAAATGTAGCTGTGAATTGTCAGAAGGCCCTTCTTGCTACCACTACGACCTCACACCTATCTTTTTTTACTAATGAATGTGGCTACGTTAAATGTCTAGGGTAATGATATGTAATGTGTTGTGGTAGTTTACAGACACACACACAGATATTTACTAAGTCTAATAATATTAATAAAATGTTATAATACACGGAACTAACTCAGTTGTGTAAAATTTTGATAGTAATTTTCTTACATTTATTTGTTCTGGACCAAGGTTTTATTTTGGCCAGAACATATGAAAGGTTTTAGAAATTATGAAAAAATGCATGAATATTACATAATAAATGCAAGGTGTGTACATATATATGTTACTAGACTAGTTAATATTATTATTGGTTATAGTAATAATCTATTGTGGGAGAACTTTTAATGGATGTGCTGTTGGGGTGGCCTCATCACTCCCTGTCTATGGCGATTACACATTGTCCAGTTAATTGATGGAATTTTTATGGGTGTGTTAGGAAATAAGTTGAGTTGGTGAACTCTCAGCAGACCAGGCGCTCACGTAACTTGAAGGTGTAGCTCTGGTGCTGAGATCTGGTGGCCCCACCTCTCCGTGCTTGGGGGCAATATCAGAAGTCTGGTGGCCCCACCTCTCCGTGCTTGGGGGCAATATCAGAAATATGGTGGCCCCACCTCTCCGTGCTTGGGGCAATATCAGAAGTCTGGTTGCCCCACCTCTCCGTGCTTGGGGGCTATAATAGGCTGCTCTGACCAAATATTACTGCACGGGTCCACTCTGGTAAAATTCAACGACTCATTTGACACCGCATTGGTGCCAACTGAAACTCACAGCTCAGAATTATGAATATAGTACACAGTTAAATAAATGCTAGCAAAACTCAGCTGAGCTGCTGGCCTTATGATGGCGTCCCTCTAAATATTTCAATAGCTTCGGGGAATTACACCACTTAATAAGTCACTGTGTCTACAAGGACAGCTAATACTGAATGGCACAAAATGCGCGTCTGAGCGCCGATAATATCTTCATCTAGGGCCAATCGCTGCCTTTTCTTTTTTCAAATTCAAATATCCTACCACAAAGTCATTTCAGTCAGACCTCAGTCAAGTATGCCTTATTGTCTGTTGGTCCGTCCGTCTCTACTTGCGTTTCACAAAAAAACACACTTGTTTTTTGAACCAACCCTGCCTTCCCCTACACAATTCTGCCTTTAAAGTTATTTTTAGCCACAATTCACCATCCCACCCCGTCTCTTCATTCCACTAGATTTTAGCACTTGCGTCTTCAAGGCCACAACTTTTTGAAAATTAGTGACATGTTTTATCTCAATGCAGACGTTCGCTGATATGAACAACACAGTCTTTTGTCAATATCTTTCGTATTATCTGTCCGTCTGTATAAATGAAAGCATATTATTTCACTGCTCAAGATGGGCCATCCGGCCAGCTAGGTTTTATATTCCTAACATTATTATTAAGAAAAGTTATTTTTCAAATATTTTCTAGAATTTTCTGGAATGCGCTCATCACTGCATTCAAATAAACGGGCTAAGTTATCGCAAAAGCGTCCAATAAATGACTGTGGCGTATAATATCCAAGGTCCCTTTTGTCGATTTCTTTACTTTATGTCAACTTGGGGGACGTGACTTTTTCCTCCTTTCCCCACCAATTTGCGTCCTTTTAGCATTGCTAGTTTCAAGCACGCGTTCAGTCAGATTTTTCCTTTTGATCTCCGTTCTGTTTTGCCTTCAAGTTTAACAATTTAATTTCCATGGCGGGTGATGACCCGCGGCGTGGGCGATCATGTATTCTAGCAGCTTACGCATTAGTTTTTATCCCTACGTTGTATCATTGGAGATATTTTAACGTTGTATCATTGTTAATTTTGTGACACATCTCCCCACTTGAAAACATGCCTAAAGCAAGTTCTAAAACCAGTGATACACATAGATAAAATCTCTCCTTACGCCTGCCATTACTCTAATTTTGATCACAGGGGTGCCGACTGGGGAAATCTGCACCGACATTCAATTTGCCTGGGATATATTGGATACTAAACTGATAAGGTTGAAGCAATAAAGACCACCTCAGCAATCTTGCGTTTTCATGCTTAGCCTGAGATAAGAATACGAGAGGCTGATGGTCCGTCTCGACCACAAAAGTCCTACCATACAGATAGATTTGAAACTTCTTTATTGCCCAGACTAACGCTAAACATTCTTTTTCGCTTGTGGAGTATCCTTGTTCCGCCTTATTCAATTTGCGGCTTGCATAAGCGACTGGTTTCAGTTCCCCATCAGGTGAAGATGATCTTTGCAACAAAGCCGCTCCGAGTCCTACATTACTTGCATCGGTTCTTAAGACAAAATCCTGTGTCAAATCAGGTAGTTTGAGAATAGGCTTGCTAGTGAGTTTTTCCTTTAAGTCTTGGAACGCTAATTCACTTTGCGCAGTCCAATTAATTTTATCTGGAAGTCCCTTGCGAGTCAGATCAGTCAGAGGAGCACAAATAGAGTTAAAATCTTTGATATATTTTTGATAAAATCCGCATAACGACGCGAATGATCGCACGTCCTTTTTTGTTTGTGGTCTAGGTGCTCTCTGCAGTTTTTCCAAGTTCTTGGGATCAGGGGTCATGCTACCCTGATATACAGTGTGTCCCAAGAATTCCAACTCTTCGCATCCAATGCAACATTTTGTTGGCCTAGCAGTCAAGTTCGCCTCCCTAAGCCTATTAAATAACATTTCTAGAGCTTCAATGTGTTCTTCAAATGTCTCTGTGGCGACGAGAATATCATCCATGAAATTCGTGATACATGGGTTATTCAGGGGATCCAAAAATTTGCGCATCATCCTTGAAAATACACTCGGAGCATTTTTCAGTCCGAATGGTAGCATGTTGAATTCATAATGTCCATCCGAAGTGCTAAAGGCCAAATAAGGTCTCACTTCAGGCTTCACTGGGATCTGGTAATAGCCTTTACTAAGATCCACCTTTGAAAAGTATTTTGCCTTGTTCAGTCTGGCAAATAACTGTTTTGTGTCTGGTAATGGATCCACTTGTCCTTCTGTGACAGCATTCAGTTTCCTGTAATCTATGCACAGTCTGTGTTCCCCAGACGGTTTTCTCAACAATACGACACTAGAGCTAAAAGATGATTCACTGTGTGAAATAATCCCCTCCTTCAACAAATAATCTATCTCTTCCTTCAATGCCTTCTCCTTCGCGAACGGAATAGAATAGGCTCTCATACAGATTGGGTTTGAGTCTACCAGTTTCATGTCATACTGTAGCAAATTTGTGTGGCCTGGTTTATCTGTTAATACATCTGTATGTTCCTCCAGAACCTGTTGAACTCTCTCCCTCTGGTTTTTAGTCAGGTGCTTACTGACTTTTACCTGTGCTGCTGTTTCACAAGGATGTAATGGGTATTCATGTGAGGTGAGTGGTTCCTTTTGCATTTGAGTTGCGATAGCTAAGGTCAGTAAGGGGGTGCTTTCCTGGAGTGGTCTGTCCAGATACTTCTTTAACAGGTTTACATGATAAACTTTCTCCTTCCCCTTTTTGTCAATTTTATAGTTTGTTCTAGACACCTTCTCTAGAACCGTATATGGACCTTGCCATCCAATTTGTAATTTATTCTGGCTACCGGGTAGTAGAAGCAGCACCTTCTCTCCCACTGCCAGTTCTCTGTCCTTTGCCTTCCTATTAAAATATGCTGCATGTTTCTTCCTGGCTTGTTTCAAATTATCATTTGCCAGTTTCCATCCAGCTTTCAAACGAGTGGTCAGTTCGTTCACGTATTGATAAGATGAGGTAACAGTCTCTTCCGCCTTCTCATCTGTCCAGGTCCTTAATAGGGCTTCTAATGGACCTTTTATTGGCCTCCCAAATAGCAGAGTTGCGGGAGCCATCCCGGTTGAACTATGTGGTACCTCCCGGTACGCAAACAATGCGGCGGGCAGGAATTGATCCCACAGATCCGGTTTTTCGTGTGCCAGCTTTCTCAGGATAGAAATGAGAGTCCCGTTGAACCTCTCTACCTGGCCGTTTCCTTGCGGATGGTACGGACTACAATGAAAGTGTCTGGCTTGAAATAGCTTAAAAACTTCTTCCGTTAGTTTCCCCTTGAACTGAGAACCATTATCCGTCAAGATTTGATGCGGGAATCCTAATCGGGTAAATATTGTAAGTAGTGCCTCTGCTACATGTTTTGAATCAATTGATGGCAGGGCTACCGCCTCTCCCCACATAGAACAAGTGTCCACCAGAGTAAGGATGTAACTGTTCCTCCTCTTGGTCCGAGTGAGAGGTCCCACAATATCCACTGCAACCCTCTCAAAAGGTGTTCCCACTATGGGCATTTCCCCTAGAGTTGCAGGAGCAGTCCAGTGCTTTGGAGCTACCCTTTGACATTCTGGGCAGGATTTGACATATCTTTTTATATCCTCCGTTATCCCTGGCCAGAAGTAATGACAAGCTATACGCTGTCCTGTGGCGCTGATCCCCATGTGACCACTGAAGGGAATCGCATGCCCGAGTTCCATCACTTTATCCCTATATGAAGTGGGAAGAACCAGCTGGTTGTGACCATTTGTTCCAGTTCCGGCCTTCCTGTATAAGAGTTTGTTCTTCATAAAATATTCCCCCTTGCTCGGAGGTGTGTGGCATTTGGGCAATTTTTTAAAACATGGCTTGAGTGTCCTATCCTCAGCCTGCGCCTTCCTCATCTCCTCTGGATGAGCATTTATAGGTTCACCTTCTTCCTCCTTCTTCTGTGACCTGGTCTGCACTGTCGCCATGATCACAGGTCTCTCGGGATTCCCCAAGAAGACGTATCTACACCCCAATATTAGAGGGTAGATTGGTTCATCTATCACTGCTGCTCTGATTTCTCCTTCCACATAGCGAGTTTTCACCGTTATCCTTGCGATGGGAAGTGTCATGAGTGGTATGTCCTTAGTTGCCCCTTGTATTTCCACTGTTTCTGTGGTATACTGACTTGGGTCCACTAGGCTAGACTTCACAACTGAATCATAATCCAAACCTGTATCATAAAGGCACCTTATGGTGACCCCATTACAAATAACATCCTCACAAACTGGGGGGTGATAAGGTTCCTGCTGTCCCTTAGGATTAACCTTTAATCTTTGAGTCCCCGACTTCATTGCAGCAATGTTTGAAGGTTTCCTTCTACAAAATTCGGTGTTATGGTTATCTTTCTTGCACCATTTACACCATCTTTTTCCTTGGTTAAACGGTTTTCTTTCATTGGATTTTTGGTCATTGAACTGTGAGTTTCTGTCTCGGTAGTCATTTCTTGGCCGTTCAAAGTTTGTCCTACCTTTATTTCCCTGCTCTCTATTATCAAATTTATTAAATTGCTGTGGAGCTTTAAAATTGTCTATGTGCTTCTTTTTAGCACCACTTACCTCTGCCTGGGCTGCCTGATACCTTTCAGCGACATTTAAAACCTCCCCCAACTTCTCTGCACCTTGTCCCATGAGAAATTTTCTCATGTCTGGAGCCATGGACTCTCTCAATTGCTCAATAATGATCATTTCTTTAAGATCTTGGGTCTTCCCCAGAGCAGTCCATTTCTCCAAATAGGTTTCTAGTCTGGCAGAGAATTGGTGGTATGTCTCCCCAGACAACAGTTTGGCCTTTCTAAATTTCCTACGATAAAATTCACCATTTTTTTTGTACCTCAATAACAAAGCCTGCTTTAACATGTCATAATTCTCCTGGTCTTCTCTGTTCATTTTTGCGAAGACTTCGTAAGAAGTACCTCTCAGTCCCTGTGATAGCTTTAAACTCCACCTCTCTCTCTCTCTAACCCATATGTAGTAGCTAATAACTCAAAACGTCCTAGGTACCCCTCTATGTCATCGTCTTTTTCAACAAAATGGTCTAAATGAAACCCCATAGCTGAGTTTGAGGCTCCCAGACTGGGCGTAGCATCTGAGGCAAAAGGGCTGGCACCATTTTCAGGAGTCTGGCCTTGTAGCTCCAGCTCCCTGAGTCGTAATTCGTGCTCCCTCTGCAACCTTCTATCTTCTGTATCCCTTTCGGCAGTCAATCTTTTATCTTCTGCTTCCCTTTGCTGTCGTTTTTCTTCTGCCTCAATCTGCAGCCTCTTAATTTCTCTATCAGCCTCCAACCTCTTCTCTTCAGCCAACCTTTCAGACTCTAATTTTCTTTCAGCCTCTTTTTCTAATCTTCTTTCTTCCCGTTCAATATACTTATCACATTCAGCCGTTACATATTGAATTAAAATCTGACCATCCATTCCCATCTCCTTTGCCGTCAGCACAGTAGCTGATCTAAATTTTGCCGGCTCCGCCATACTTTTTAAACAAATCTAGCAATGTGCAAAATAAAATTTCCAACCACTAAAGTGCTTCTAATTACTCTAATCTAAAATAATTCTAATTAATTAATTAATTAACTACCACTGGCTGTGAAGATTCACCAACTTTTATTTTCAGGGACACTTTTAATTTTAAGGGACACTTTTAATTTTTATTATGTGTTCCCCTAATCTAATTCTCCCCCCAGGAGATCCTAATATATTTAATGGGCTAATTATCCCGGGACAAAGAGACCCCAATATATGTAGTGGATTTGATGGTATTGTATGATGGTGATATTACTAAGTGTGATGCATGAGGTCAGCTGTGAAGGCTCCTGAGATAAAATGTAGCTGTGAATTGTCAGAAGGCCCTTCTTGCTACCACTACGACCTCACACCTATCTTTTTTTACTAATGAATGTGGCTACGTTAAATGTCTAGGGTAATGATATGTAATGTGTTGTGGTAGTTTTCAGACACACACACAGATATTTACTAAGTCTAATAATATTAATAAAATGTTATAATACACGGAACTAACTCAGTTGTGTAAAATTTTGATAGTAATTTTCTTACATTTATTTGTTCTGGACCAAGGTTTTATTTTGGCCAGAACATATGAAAGGTTTTAGAAATTATGAAAAAATGCATGAATATTACATAATAAATGCAAGGTGTGTACATATATATGTTACTAGACTAGTTAATATTATTATTGGTTATAGTAGTAATCTATTGTGGGAGAACTTTTAATGGATGTGCTGTTGGGGTGGCCTCATCACTCCCTGTCTATGGCGATTACACATTGTCCAGTTAATTGATGGAATTTTTATGGGTGTGTTAGGAAATAAGTTGAGTTGGTGAACTCTCAGCAGACCAGGCGCTCACGTAACTTGAAGGTGTAGCTCTGGTGCTGAGATCTGGTGGCCCCACCTCTCCGTGCTTGGGGGCAATATCAGAAGTCTGGTGGCCCCACCTCTCCGTGCTTGGGGGCAATATCAGAAATATGGTGGCCCCACCTCTCCGTGCTTGGGGGCAATATCAGAAGTCTGGTGGCCCCACCTCTCCGTGCTTGGGGGCTATAATAGGCTGCTCTGACCAAATATTACTGCACGGGTCCACTCTGGTAAAATTCAACAACTCATTTGACACCGCATTGGTGCCAACTGAAACTCACAGCTCAGAATTATGAATATAGTACACAGTTAAATAAATGCTAGCAAAACTCAGCTGAGCTGCTGGCCTTATGATGGCGTCCCTCTAAATACTTCAATAGCTTCTGGGAATTACACCACTTAATAATTCACTGTGTCTACCAGGACAACTAATACTGAATGGCACAAAATGCGCGTCTGAGCGCCGATAATATCTTCATCTAGGGCCAATCACTGCCTTTTCTTTTTTCAAATTCAAATATCCTACCACAAAGTCATTTCAGTCAGACCTCAGTCAAGTATGCCTTATTGTCTGTTGGTCCGTCCGTCTCTACTTGCGTTTCACAAAAAAAAACACACTTGTTTTTTTGAACCAACCCTGCCTTCCCCTACACAATTCTGCCTTTAAAGTTATTTTTAGCCACAATTCACCATCCCACCCCGTCTCTTCATTCCACTAGATTTTAGCACTTGCGTCTTCAAGGCCACAACTTTTTGAAAATTAGTGACATGTTTTATCTCAATGCAGACGTTCGCTGATATGAACAACACAGTCTTTTGTCAATATCTTTCGTATTATCTGTCCGTCTGTATAAATGAAAGCATATTATTTCACTGCTCAAGATGGGCCATCCGGCCAGCTAGGTTTTATATTCCTAACATTATTATTAAGAAAAGTTATTTTTCAAATATTTTCTAGAATTTTCTGGAATGCGCTCATCACTGCATTCAAATAAACGGGCTAAGTTATCGCAAAAGCGTCCAATAAATGACTGTGGCGTATAATATCCAAGGTCCCTTTTGTCGATTTCTTTACTTTATGTCAACTTGGGGGACGTGACTTTTTCCTCCTTTCCCCACCAATTTGCGTCCTTTTAGCATTGCTAGTTTCAAGCACGCGTTCAGTCAGATTTTTCCTTTTGATCTCCGTTCTGTTTTGCCTTCAAGTTTAACAATTTAATTTCCATGGCGGGTGATGACCCGCGGCGTGGGCGATCATGTATTCTAGCAGCTTACGCATTAGTTTTTATCCCTACGTTGTATCATTGGAGATATTTTAACGTTGTATCATTGTTAATTTTGTGACACTATGTACATTTTATCATTTTATATTTGCATTTTGACATGTATAATTTGCTTGTTGTACCGGGGCATATGAGGTTAGCACCTCACGACTGCAAATAACAAGACATATGAAATACCACTGCAAGAGCTGATGACTGTTTCGTGCGGGTTTCCTCACAAGGAACCAACAGCAGGGTGGCCCCAGGCTCCACAGAGAGCAGCAAGTGGATGAAGAGAACATGATGTATATATTTTATTATATTAACACTTTAGTAAGCTTATAGGTATGTTTATGTATATTTCAGTTTTCGCCTTCCGTTGTCCAAAAGCAATTTCACCTGACTCACTGGGGTTAAAATAATATATATATATATATATATATATATATATATATATATATATATATATATATATATATATATATATATATATATATATATATATATATATATATATATATATATATATATATATATATATATATATATATATATATATATATATATATATATATATATATATATATATATATATATATATATATATATACCAACGGGCTGATCACCCGTTTGCCAGTCACTTTGATTACGGAAACAACGGCAAACGGATTGATTTGTCGTTGCCCTAAAGACGCCATTAGGCGTGATGGGAACAGCGGCAAAGAAAATCTATTCGCTGTTGCCCTTAAGACGCCACTAGGCGTAATGGCCACTGACTGCTTTGCCGGTCGTTGGCTAAGGACGGAAGAAGAAGAAGAAGATATATATATATTTATTTATTTATTTATTTATTTATTTATTTATTTATTTATTTATGACATGCAGGGAGCGGCACGAAAGCATAGATGTTATGGCTATGATGACTCCCTGCCTACATAGTGTAATATTGAGATACTGTAACCGGAATGATGATCACATTAGTAGTTTAGTAATTATCCTTTAAATAATTTCAGTACGCAAGTTATTGATGACGTAATTTTCACATAGCCTCTTATCGACATTTTAAATAAAGACTTCTAGACAGTTACAGGAAATGATACGAGACCTGAAAACCTCTAAACAGAATTAAAAATACCCTCGAATAAAAGCTTATACCATTCGCTATCATAGAAACTTGTGTAGAAACTTGTGACGTAAATATGACATCGACAAAACTAGTGGAATATCCATCTTAACTAATGGCTTCGCCAATGAAATAGTTCATCTCAAACATATCCGTTTTGACTGACAAATCAAAGTAACTTCCCCCCAAACAGTCTTAGGAACCAGTTTGTATATATTGACGGCCCAAAACCCTTAAAAAAAGAGAGCCAAACAAGAGTCAAAGCCAGGTCATTCCGGATAGTCCAAGAGCCTTAGGTTCCTAGCAGATTTGCTGACCGCCACTTTATATTGGCAAGAGAATAATGGCTAACCTGACCCCTAGCCCTATGACAACATATACTTCAGGTTGGTAAAAGGTCTCGACTTAGACTTACGCATAGTAGACAGGATGAAATAGATATACATAAGCTCATCAAAATGCACTAATGGATTTTATGTGATGATTTCGTATGAGGAAACGAATGTTACTGAACTGAGAATAGGATCATCTTGTAATTTACCGCCATACATCTGAAAGAAACCAAAATAAACTTTTCATATACAACGTCGGACTTTGCTTAAAATGCTGTTGGAAGTTGTTGAGTTTGACTTGCACATTGTTTAGGAACTCTATAGAAAAAAAATGGACCGTACTGCCTTTTATATTACATTGTGATTACTTCCAACTATCAAAATCTGAATACGAACCTGGATCCCGTACCCTTTGATCAAGTTAAACAATACCTCTGGAGGATCATCCAGTTAACTCAAACTTGACACAGCAACCTTAAATATATTGATACCGCCAACTTAAATATATTTATACTGTGAACTCGAACTTGTCAATTATAGGTTATGTAACTAAAAAGATAGAATACCGTCGGAATGCTTCCTTTGCTGTCCTTTAATTCCTTCAACGGAGAATAGCTCCTTAATTAACTGGTCACAATTAATACATTGGCACAATACCTGCTTCTTAGTTGGTGTGCCAATGTAACACGCATTCTCGCTATAACATATATACCTATCGAGCTATTCTGACCTGCTTTAATAATTTTCCGACGGATTATTCATTTATATAGAAGAATGTTAAATTAAATGAAATAGAACCCCAAACCAGTTTTACCCCTAAAATACTATCTATGTGAATACGGGCACAATACTTATTCATAATTACTGTAAATATAAACTGGAGAAAATTCCCTCAGTTGTGTACCAAAAAAAAAATATTAAAAAATTCTGAAACATCATGAAGAGATGGACTGAAATGCGCGTTATTTCAATGGGTACAACGCGTCAAATATGGCATGGGGAGAAGTGACAATAAAATATATAAAATAAAACATCTAACTTATTAACAGCTATTTATTACAACATCTTGTATTAATGTACGGATACATTTTAAAAATCTTTCCTTGGTACATATTAAAAAAAAAAAAAAAAACAATTCCTTAAAAACTTTCTATTATACTACTCGTCAAAAGTCAAGGGCCACTTAGAAAAACCTTGGTTGAAACCATAAAACAAATCTGATATAAACGTGATTGGTATCAGTCAAAACGGCATTTATTGAATACCAAATTGACATGTCACGTAAAGAAATGGAAACACACATTCAAACGCAATGAAGCTGTGAAAAGTGTCACCCACCTTTTCAAAAATCACACAATAGATTTTGGACAAATAGACATTTCAAAATCGGGTATGACCACCGTTTGCAGCAAGGCATTCAAGACAGCGTTGACGCATCGAGTCCACAAGGGTCCGAAGAGTATCCTGAGGAACAGCTTGCCATTCCTGAAGCAGAAATGCAGTCAGCTGTGCAACATCCATTGGCAGGGGGGTGATTTGTTGAAAATCTTCGACCAAGGACATCCCAGAGGTGCTCAATCGGAGAAAGGTCAGGTGAATGAGTGTCACCGGATAGCCTGTTTTTACGCTAGCTAGCACGTTAAACAGTAGTAAAAGATCTTGAGCAAGATTAGTTGGTAAGATAACTTCACTGGTCGAGCTTGACCAATGAGATCGTCGATAGCTATTTGTGACCACCGCAGGCAGAACACAGTTCAGTCACGGAGTTCACTGTTAAGTGAGGGAGACGTGTTTCAGCCTTACTGCGGGTCCCGGGTTTTTAAAGGTTGTGTAGTTAACCTTTGGTCGAGAAAATGCCTGACCACTGAAAGATTCAATATTTTCGCAAGTATGTTATTCACGAAGACTGTTTTCCAGTTTTGTGGGATGATAGGACATATCGCACGCAACTGCAGACAACAATCACAATATCGCAGTCGACAGCCATTCAACAATCCTCAACACGGGACTTCCAACAATTATTTCCGTGATCAAACTCAATTTGGTTCATCTCGGTATACCAATAACCACTTTCCGGGAAACGCTCGAACCACTCATTAGTAGAGACGATAGTGAAGGGTTCGCATCATCAGTCTCATACATGGAGGAATCACCAGCCATGCTCTACAACCAAGAAAACTACGAAACAACATTGTACAAATTCAACTAACACGGATATACGACAAAACAACTGTGATGTAATACCTGACCCCAGTTCATGCCTCATTACCATCGCAAGAAACACATACCGGGCACTTATTGATACTGGTGCTACTATCAGTCTAAATAGTGAAAAAATATATCACAAAATACATCGTCACGTACATTTCAGTCCTTCTCATACCTATATGGCTTCTGTAACAGGACAAGTTTTGAAGGCTATTGGTACTGCACATATCGACTTCTACATCGGATCACAACGACTTTGCCACCCATTCATCATCACAAGGTCCATGTCTAGGAACCTCATTATCGGTCGAGACTTCCTCGCCAAACACGATGTCAGAATTTATTTCGATCTTCATAAAGTTAGAGTTAATGGAGAATATGTTCCACTGCAGGATGATGTGCATATAGCGTCGTTAATTCGTTTAACGGCACCTGTTACTTTACAGCCCCAGTCACTTACAATAGTCAAGGGTAGGATAAAGACATCTCCATATTGTAGTGAATTTCTAAATACAATATCTAAATTAGAATATAACAGTATAGGGCATAAAGGCAAAAATAAGAAAGTACAAAAGAATTTTCTGCTAGAACGGTTGGTGTCGCCTACGCCTTCAGATTATTATTTGCTAACGAATAGCCGAACAAAACGGTACCCAATTTTTCAAATTCGTCCTTGACATAAACGAACCACTTTTCCTAGTTCTAAGAAATAATTGCCTAAAATGCATTGTGGAACGAGGAGGGGCAAGGATAGAGGAAAATGCTAATTCGTTTCGCATTGATTTCAAACTAAAAGCCAACAATAGCACAGTGGCAAGCCTTGCCATAGGGGTTTCCCCAATACGATGAAAAAGATAGAATTTTGAACCAAACCGCATAGCCCCTTAAAATCGTATATTCGTGTACCTGAAGACTTGCTGACCAAGAAGATGTTGTTAGTTATCTAAATAGACCCTTAACTAATCAAATATTGATAAAACAATACATAGAGATCAGAGATACTGTCAGGTCAAGTCATATCTGCTTAGATTGGATCGCATATTTTTTGGGGAAAAAGTAGGTGACAGATAGGCTACGATAGTACAGTGAATCCGATTGGGTGGAATTTGAAGTGAGACGAAATATTATTGACTGACCTTTGAATAAACATAAATAGTCTAGTAACGTAGAAAGGTTTGAATGATATTTTTTTGAAAGACTGTTTACACTGTAATATTAAGAGTGATTGGCCAACTGAGTCGATATTGTCAGAACAAGCGTTAGGGGGGACGCCATTTCTTGAAAAATTTCTACCAGCGATAGATAGATGTACTGGTGTACATTTTCACATTAAAAGATGTGGTACCAAACGTTTGAAGACTGATTGATTCAGGACTCTGCCTGTATACTGCGAGCCCATGCTAGTGGCCATTGCCTATCAAACAGGGAACAGATTGTCAAGCGAGCAGAGGAAACGTTCAACCTATATTCTACTGCCAAGTTAAGTTCATGTTCGGCACCTGGAAGCTCAACTAACAGAACTTTAAAAGAACTGTATAGTGACAGTGAATAAAACTGGGACAAATATTTAATAGTTCCACAAGTGACAAATAGAAACAAACATTACAAGGGGGTATGATTTTAAACAACAACCTAGTGGTACTACCAGTATTACCTTAAAGTAGGAGAACACTACAGACGTATATTAGAATAATATTTTTATGTATGGACAGAAGATACACTGTGCTATTTGACTGATGTAAATGATTATTTTGATTTCACTTTTAATTGTCAGTCCTGGTTCAAAATAAATTAGAATCAGGATAATAAATTGTAAAAATTATATTTACACAACTTTCAAACACGGTCTTAAATAAGATAGCCTTTTAAAGTGTCGTTTGTATGTTATTGTGGTAGTACTGTGTGCTGTTGTGAATAATAAACTATTTGTTTGTATGTTTGTTAGTCATTACACATTATACTCTACCTTCATAACCCTAGACACAACACGAAGTCATTTAATATAATAATATAAATACATTTTGAATGAGATAAAAGAGGTGGTAGCGGAAAGGTACCCTGAAAAGTTCACCATACTATTGGGTAAATTCAGGGACCTTCATAGCTAATCTCATTTATTACAATAATAATACCTAACAACAATTAATAACATCAAAATCCACCACACATATATCCACATAGGAGAAACTGTTTGTATCAATGGACTACCAGACACAGACATCAATGATGATCCTCATATTATCATCACCGACGGTATAGTTGAAGTCTCCACCCATCGTGATTTCCCCTTGATGATTGTTAATGCTTCAGGAAAGATGACATCCATTGCTCGTGGTGCCATAATTGCACAAGTGAAAGCACATAATCCTGGTCACGGCACCAAATAATATTAATGTCGCCGCTGGGAACGGCACTAAACAACATTATGTAACCGTGGGGGCTGGTTACTGCATCCAAATAATCTTATGTGACCGCTGTAACAATCTATCCAGGTGATATGCCAAATCTTCGCACCGTGTAGACCTTTCGTCACAGGTGGTACATATTTTCTTCTGAGTTTATTGATATTGAATTCCCTAGTGATCGTAATGTCTACTTATCTTCTTCTTCTTCCGTCCTTAGCCAACGACCGGCAAAGCAGTCGTAATGTCTACTGGTTTACTATTATATCTTGTGGGTGGTAACTGGCGACTGCCAGAGGTGGAGTTACCCAAATGACTGTTGGTTCAAGACCAGGTCCTTACTACTCAAGTAAGTTGTCAGTGATCATTTGTATCTTCCTAGTGCTTCCATACATGAGTAAGTAATAGCAATAAGTCATGGAAAACTGTTTATTAGTAGACTAAAAGGCAATGTTCATACATGACTCAATAACCTGGCTATCAGCGGCCAGAACGCTTGTGGGTTACATGAATCGTGAGATCTCGTGTGAACACATCCCACAAAACTGGAAAACAGTCTTCGTGAATAACATACTTGCGAAAATATTGAATCTTTCACTGGTCAGGCATTTTCTCGACCAAAGGTTAACTACACAACCTTTAAAAACCCGGGACCCGCAGTAAGGCTGAAACACGTCTCCCTCACTTAACAATGAACTCCGTGACTGAACTGTGTTCTGCCTGCGGTGGTCACAAATAGCTATCGACGATCTCATTGGTCAAGCTCGACCAGTGAAGTTATCTTACCAACTAATCTTGCTCAAGATCTTTTACTACTGTTTAACTTGCTAGTTAGCGTAAAAACAGGCTATCCGATGACATGAGCTGGCCACGCCATCCTGATGATCCCATGTTGCTGAATAAACTCATTCACCACACGAGCTCGATGGGGTCGAGCGTTATCATCTTGGAGGATGGCATTACCACCTATGGCCTCCAGAGCAGGCTGAACAATTGGTCTCAAGATTTCGTTCTGTTATCTTGGGCCGGTCAAGTTGCCTTGGATGATGTAGAGTGGGGTCCTGCCGTGTCTGTAGAAGCCTCCCCAGACCATGACAGAACCCCTACCATAACGATCCACCTCTCGAATTGTGTCATCAGTAAATCGCTCTCCTGGTCGTCTCCAAACTCGAATCCTGCCATCATTGAATGACACAGTGAAGCGAGATTCATCAGTGAAGAGAACTTGACTCCATTGTTGCCTTGTCCATCGGATGTGCTCGCGACACTAAGCAACACGGGCTCTGCGATGAGCAGGAGTAAGAGGGATTCTGACTGCAGGACGTCGAGCAGCCAGTCCAAATTCATGTAAACGTCTGCTAATGGTGCTTTGACTGACATTAACGTTTACAATTTGTCTCAGCTGACATCTTAGAGTGGAACAAGTCACTGTTCGATGGCGCAGGGCTGACAACAAGAGGTACCGGTCATCATGTCTATTGGTGCATCTATGGCGACCTGGTCGGTGGCGATCCTCCACACTTCCTGTGGCCTGAAATCTCTCCAAAATTCTTTGGATAGTAGAGTGTGACACTGCAAGCCGTCTAGCAACCTCACGGACAGATAAACCACTTTCAACCCACGCTATAGCCCTCATTCTTTGTAAGGTGTCAAGACTTCTTCTCGGTGGCATGGTTTTTGCAAGTGGTGAAACTACCCTAAGTCTGCTGATTGTAAAACAAATTAAGAGTGAACTCTGTTCACGAAAAGTCGCCATTGCACGTGGAATGTCAATCAGCACGATTACTTCACCTGTTTGGTTGTACGGAAGTTTGATAAAACAGATTTAAAATGTGAATTTATGGTCAGCAAACCCAATTGCACGTGATCACCATGGTTGTCGGTGAGTTGTTTTTATGCTTAACGTGCATAGAGGACTGTCAGAGGAAGATATTGCACCCATTTTTCTAAAAACTTCCTTCATTTAATCATTCTATGCGCTTATATAAAAGTGTATTGAAAATAATAGGGTGGCCCTTGACTTTTGACGAGTAGTATACTTCGTCACCCAGTCATTATTTAAGGGGGTATCGACTGGAGCGACTAAATCAGCCGAGTTACTGTAAATGTAACGAACTCCATAATTTATTCATACTAACCCGAAATACCAATAGGTTAAATTTAAGAAATTATGTCCAAAATCAAACATTCATTATCAAGGATGGGATAAAAAATTTATTGTATTACAGCAAGCGCGCAGTTTTGTTTCCGCCCGAAAATGAACCTTGAAAAATATTGCAACTTAGGTGGGAAAAGATGGGACATAGTAACGCCACGGACGGATAAGAAAACTCTCTAACGATTGAGTTTGATTATGCTAGATGGCGGACTGGACGGGCGAACAAGGCGGGCGGGCAGGCTGGTCGGGCGGTCGGTCGGACAGACAGACAGACAGACAAGATAGATAGATAGACAGACAAGATAGACAGACGGACGGACGGACGGATGGATTCAGTTCCTAGGAAAAATTCTGTTCTGAAACTGAGTGTAAGTTCTTCTGCATAACAAAATAATGAAGTTGTTTTTGTTACATTATTAATCTGTTGTTTTTGTGTTGTAATTGTATGTTTTACGGACGTTGCTTTTTTTTGTTAACTGTTTTTTCTATACACTGTCTATGTCACTGGGTTAGCTACTGCTGCTGATGATTGTTGATACTTTTGTTGAATCTGCTCTTCTTGTTGTTGTAGTAAAGAGAGTCAATTTAATCAATCAATCAGTCATTCAGTTAGTCACTTTAGTCAGTCAACAATCAGTCAACCAATCAGTCAAGTTAGTCAATCAACAAATCCGTCAATTTACTCAATCAACAAATTAGTCAATCAATCAGTCAAGTTAGTCAATCAATAAATCAGTCATTCAGTCAGTCAAGTAAGCCAATTAACCAATCAGTCAATCAATCAGACAATTTAATCTATCAATTAATGTCAATCAATCAGTCAAGCTAGTTAATCGTCCAGATAGTCAATCAATGTCAATTTAGTCAAATGTGACGTGTAATGGAAAAAGATTCTACAGTATAATCTGACAGCTTATTGCAACCCAATAGCTGCCCTCTGATTTGCTAGCTAATTAGGCATATATACCAACGGTCTATTTCTGCAACGTACCATTTTGTCCCGCCTTCTTTTCTTTTAACACGAGCTAACGAAATGTTTACAAACTACGTGACCTGTCAGTCATAACAGGAAAGCAAATCAGGCTGTGTTTACCTCGTCCCATCACGCGAGCATCTGTCAATCACAATACTTCTCAGACAGGCAAGCAGCTTGAGAGAGACGAAACACAGACCCCTTTCGAAGTTTGACTCAGGGGAAACTAGAACTCCCCTGGGGGCTTTGATCTTGAGAAGCGGGCGTTCTGCAAGGGAACTCGTTAGCCGAACAGAAAGTCTTTTGATGCCGGTCGAAAACTCCCGACGATAAACCTCAGCGATCGACCGTAAGTCTTTTATCTTGATACGCCTAGATTCTGAATTTTGGGTCTCACCGGGACGCGAAATTAACAACATTGGAGATCAGAGAAATTCAATGATATATATACTGTCGTTTTCTTAACCCCATTGTCAGTTGTCAGTCAGAATTTGGAAGTATTCTAGCGCGCTGCCGTAAACTATTTCCTTGTTTGGATTTGTTATTAGTGTTTCGTGGAGATTTCTTTTCTGAATTTTCTGGTAAAAAGGATAATAGTGCTAATTATTTAAGAAGTGATAGCTTTTAACATTTATTTTTCACATAGATTTTTCTCGCTAGTCAAACGAGTGAAATAAAGTAACGCGTAGCGATTTCATACCAAATATTCTATTAATATGTTAGACCGTAATAATGTTAACAGTATAGGCAGACGCGACACTTAATCTCTACAGGAGAGAGATAAACCCGACGGTTTAGCTGACTGGATTTATAGGCAATAAAGCGACTGATAGGGGGAGTCTAGATTACACGTTATATTTCATTTGTGCATATTTGTCATTATAGTGTCTATTATTTTTAATACCATACGACGAACTAACAGACGCCGAAAATTTGATAGCTATTTAATGACAGGCGATCATTGTTTAGGTAGCGCGTATGGAGAGATTAAATAATAATTAACATTGTACGCTGAACGCCGGTGCGAGCAGGGGCGGGCGAATTAACATAATTCAGTCCAATTGAACTCAGCGCCAGCGGCGTCTGCTAACTTGTAGGCGTAAGGAAACACCGTGTGCCTTTTAAATTTAATCAGGACTGACGGAATGGAAAAGAGATCGTCTTGTCCCCATCTGTGTGTGTAGATATAGGATTGGCATATTTTTTATATAAATGTTTCTTGTATTCTAATACTGGACATACCAAACCCAGATTATATATACTTTTGCCAGCAACAGTGAGAAGAATATCTCTCTAGCTAGTTACGCTGTACAGAATCGGCGCTCTAACACAGAGTTGGCCAATAGAAAAATCATCAGCATAAGAACAGTAATTTTAGCAACCAGATGTTTCCCAACATTGGAAGTATTTTTCCGTTAAAAAGTGAACCTCAAGAACTCTCACAGTTTTAACTATTTGTAATAACACTTATAGGAGAAGCACCAGATTAGGCGTTCACCTCATTAACTAATTCTCGGGATGGACTGGGGCCAATTTGGATCTGCGACAACTGGAGTGACAGAATATTGTGAAAATAGATAATATATTCATCAAGTAATTCTATTACCAAGGGATATTACAGACCTACCATACCAGGCAATTAGGTAAGAGTGTGAGAGTGGCCACTGCTTGAAAAAGTGTGCGAGTATTTTTTCTTGTTTGCGGGAAAACTATCCATATATCTGATTTGTCTAAAAAGTTTGTTTATTTTTCTGGGTCTCATAGAGTACCACTACTGTTCGTTCTGTAATATAGTGCTAACCTTCAACCTTTGGGTTAATAATTTTTAGGGGTTTTTTTTTCTCCATTTTGAGGAGGGTGCACTTTTTCTGCTTTATTTCATATGCATGTAAATGACTCTTTGATCTTTTCCTTTAGATGTTGTCGAGTTTAAATGATGATAAACTACAAAAAACTTACCTTTGTGTGTTGGTCAGACCCATACCCATTTATCCGTAGGTTTTTTTCACGTTTGTGTGTCTTGTTGTCACATAGCTGTGTGTGTGTGTGTCGAGAAACTTATCTATTCTTGATAGGGAGGTAAAAGCTGTCTTGCAACAAAGTACAGTCGTACGGATAGGCTGGAAGAGATAACCTAATCACTCCAGAGACAGATCTTTTCCTCAATCTACCACCTGTGAAAAATCTATTTTCTATACCTTCTCGCGTATCTGTCGACATCCACTCTACTCAGACGGGCCAATTAGAACAATTAACCTTCCGTACGACATCAATCAACGAATCAGTCACTCAATCAGTCAATTTAGTCAATCAACAATCAGTCAGTCAATCAGTCACTTTAGTTAATCAACAATCAGCCAACCAATCAGTCACGTTAGTCAATCAACAAATCAGTCAATCAATCAATCAGTTAATCAATATCTGTCGGCTCCCTGTAGAGCACACGTCGTCAACAATTGCACACCCTTCCTTCATGCCCTGTGCCATCCATTCGAGGTCTTTCAATGTCATCTTCATCACTTTCAATCATGTCTGTCGTCAGTTCTCGTAATCGTGTGCGCTTTTTGGCCTCCCCCTATTTCCCTTACCATGAGGATTCAGGGAAAAGGCTGCCTTGTACTGCTACAAACTAGGGTTCTTAACGTGTAGTCGTCTATCCAGCATCAGCGTCGTCTCATCTCATTTCTTGTTTGAAGTTTGTTTGTTTGATTATTATTTTTTTTCAATCAGTTTCACAAAAATCATCGTGTCATACTAAGTCAACCCTTCTATTATGTGTTTGTACACATTTATGAAAGTTTGTATCTGTCTGATTGTCAGTTTATGTGTTCTCCGTGTTTCGCAGTCATACAATAAGACTACCTTGACATTAAAGAATGTGCTACCAGGTGAGCAAGGAATAGTAACACTGTAACCTGTCATGTACGTCCTAAAATGTGATTTACAAGGGTTGAGTCTGTATAAACCTTTATCCACAATAACCCCAATATTAATAATAAAGGTAAGGGCAGTACCATAGCAGATACTGACGTAGGGAAGGGAAGTGTTAGATACTTCACTATAACAGGTAACAGCTTCATGAGGTGTGATGAGAAGTTCCCTTCCTCGATGCCTTTGCCTTCCCTAACTCAAGAGCAGAGTCAGGCACACATTTAAAGCTGGGTAGACTGGAGCATAAAGCTGCCAGGTTTTCGAGCCCAGTAAATTTGTCGCTATAGGCTTGCGCTCTAACAGCTCTGACAATCGAATGTTCATCATAGTTTATGCTATGCGTGTCGTAGAAGGTGACTAGGATGGTTTAAGCCTGTAGAAATAATTGACAAAAAACAAAACATCAATATGCACGATTCAGATCTCCAGTAGTAACGGTAAAATTAGTCCCGTAGCATATACTACCGTAGGGGAGTGAAGTGTTAGAGACTTTACTATACTAGGTCCAGCTTTATGAGGTGGAGTGACCGGTTCCCTTTCTCGCTGTCTTTGCCTTCCCTAACTCAAGAGCACAGTCAGGTATCCACCACCAGCTGGGTAGAGTGGGGCGTGACGCTACCATGTTTCAAATCCGGTAACTGACTCCACCTCCAAATGGTGGTCGTGGAAACAGGCTGCATCACTGCAGTCTGGCTGAGTGAGTAGGGATCGAAGAGGGAAGGCAAACCCGGTCCCAAAAATTGCCGAGCTGAAGTCAGATGTGTCGGCCGAAAGGTGTAAATATCGCATCTTCGCTGTAAACAGACAATACTCAACCACCGTCCTTTTCAGGACGAACGAGGACGAAGAAGAAAAATCTGGTAACTTTGTCGCTAGAGGCAAGCACTTTAACCACTCTGCCAGTCGGATGCTCATCACTTGTAACCTGCCATGCTTGTCATAAAATGTGACTTTGAAGGGTTAGGTCTGTTGAAACTTAAATTATCAACAAAAACCGCAATTTTACTTCGCACAAGCCCATTCCCAGCTCCAAAGGGGCATAATTTCTCAGAGTCAACTTTAACGCTGATCGCTAGATTACGATTATTGGTAGTACGTAGCGCTGAAAAGACAAAGCAGATGATTGACAAAAACCAACAGAGAGAACGGATAAGACTAATGGCACAATTAAGGTGTGCTAATTTCACGTTGGGATAGGATGAAAGATCTGACTTGATACACGATACTCCACAGGGGATAAAACACTCATTAGGGTCCTACCGGTTCACAGAGAATCGATGATTCACATAGAGACAGGAAAACTAAGGATAATGGATGTAAAAGGAAAGAAGGAGAAAGTATTATGTCAACTATGTATGTACAAAGCTTGCTCGGATTGCGTAGATTCTGTTTACATTACTTCAAAATAACGCTTGTTGAGTTTTCACGGATAGAGAGGGCGGAGAAAGTGCCTGGGTTAATTGTTGATGAGACGCATTATCTCAATAGCCGCTTGACTTTTCTTCTTAGGTACGATACCTGGTGAGGTAGGCGATTATGTCACTCCACAAACTCCTGTCTCCAGTACTATAAATTCTCTTGTTGGCTTCTGTCCTTGTCGTGATGTCAAACTGTTCAGTATCTTCTCTCTGTAGTCCTCAATCTCTGCTTCTTTCAATCTTTCATGTTGTCACGATGTATTCTGGCTTTCTTCTACTCATACCATGCCCACGGAAAGTGAATTACGTCCTTCTTACATGAAGAATAAGCTTCCTTTGTGCATTGGCCTCTTTCAGGGCATCCTCTTATTCTTTTTAGCTGCCTATTGTATTGTATACTCTTTTGTAAAACCACATCTCAGTGGTCTCTACTGATTTTCCTACTTGTCTACTAACTGTCCATCACTCACTTCCGCATGTCGTGATTGGTAGTACCTTAACACATGTTTTAATTTTTAATCCGATTTTGAGTTCGTTAGATGAAATGACTAATGAAGAATGTGGATATGTAGCCTTTACTGCAAGAAGGAGATTATTTTTTTCAGGTTTGATGTACCAAAAATTAAATGTTAAAGATTCATGGAAGCTGGAAACATTGATACAGAAGCTGCACAACAATTTTTGCACGTTTCAGATGCATTGTCATTATCATCATCAGCGACTGTGTCCCCATCCAAGCTCAGCTGCAGTACATCTCAGGCGTTTTATGTCTCTTATCTTGATGGTGCACTCTGATAGACTCTTTCATATCCATCCCTTGATGTTATCCTTCCACTTGTATATGAATAGTAGATAGAGGTAAACATTCGTTTGATAATTTAAAATAAAAAAAAATCAATAACAATGATTGGAATGCATTGGACAAAAGATGATTTCAAGAATGTACATTTCTCTTGACGAATATACCGTTACAAAACTAAAGTCTGTAAAAGACCGATGTGATGAAGTGATCTTATTCTTGTTTCGTATTTTCCCTTTTTCATCGTCGTTCTCATTTCATTTCTCCTCGTTGTTGCTCTTTCATTATTCTTTAACGAAATCGTTCCTAATCACGCCTTGTATTTTATTGTAACTTTAAGGAATTGCGAGTCGAAGCCATCTGATTACAAGATTGTACAACTCTGACGGCGTCGGTATTTTGTTTAAGTGGCGAGAAAAGGAATGAAGAGATTAAAGAAAACCAACAGTGGGCCATACGACAATGAAACAATAGACTGAAAGCCGTGAAATCTAGGAAGTGGAAACACGACAGGTTGCAAAGAAAAATAACTTTTTGACAAGGAATACAACATTTCTTTTATTAGGCGACTGTTGAGGCCACTTCGTGGTGCGATTTTTATCAGGGCAACTTATTATTAGTGCCAGGGTTTTGTCACACCATGTCGTACCTCAACTGAATGCAAGAGATACATGATAGCGGTCGCTGTAAGATTTGAATCGAGGTATGACGTATGAGGGAGATTGGGATGTGACGTCATAGCGTCAAGATGTGTGTCTAATGGCTTGTGTATCAGCCAGTACATTGGATTGTGTATTCAATAAATATTTCTGAGGAAAAGTGTAAGCTATATGCTTTAAATGAAAGGCACGAGAATATGCCATGATTATGATGTATGAATATTAAAGATACCGGGACGCTCAAATCCCCCGATGTTGTTGGAAATATAGTTGAACAGTGTTATACCGGGAGGTCTCATTCCCCGAAGTTTATGGAGTGAAAATTATGATGTATGAGATACCGGGACGCTTAAATCCCCCGATGTTGTTGGAAAAAGAATATAAGGAACTTTTAGTTATGCCGGGATGCATAATACCCCGATGTTAAATGGAATTAAGGAACGATATTATAAAAGTATCAACTATGGAAAAATTTGAATGACATTGCGTAAAAAGCGAACCAAGATAGGGTTAGACTGAAAGTTAGAGAGGGAGTATTCATGCCATGTTCATGATTGTGACGTTTTGTGAATTCGTACTTACTGAGTATTAAACTGTTGCCAAATCGTCTAAGTCGAGAGGTTTATTCAATCATTCAAAGTTCATTTAAACAGTTGATAGCCTTATTGAGTACCGTATTTGAAGATTGACAGAAAGGGGTATCCAAGAAGATTGACTTCCAGAATATTTGACAATACAAACCAAATCAAAATAAAAGAACTTCCACATCTTTAGTAAAATGAATGGACCCTAGACAACAAACGAATTCGGGCAATTTCTCCATCCCGTAACAGGTGAGAAATAACTGGGGGCTACGTCCTGTCAAATAACTGGTGGCCCGTCCGATAACTTGCAGGTTGGTCTACTTGGGACATAAAGAAACGAATTTTTCTTCCTACAAAAATGAAATCAACTGAGGCTGGACTACTACACTGAACCTCTACGCAGGACTTTTAACATTTGAAGAACTATACGATTATAAATTGTGAAAAAAAAAACAGTACATTCACTAAATTTCACTATGGAAGATGCCATGTAACGGCTACTCCGTGATGATGCATCAAAGATCGTTGACCTGACCTTGAGAACTGTCAAGATTCAACACTGCGACATCATATTGATTCGGTTCGAACTTTACATCTCTACATTCAAGAGATTAATACTGGCAAATCACGCAGTTTTCGATGTTGAACGATAAAGGACAATCTGGCAAAATTTACCCGATGACGTCATCAAAGCCGGAAAACTTGCAAACGACGGTTTGCTGAAATTGGAGTCAAGAGATGGTTTCATCCATTTATGTATTCCTGAAGTCGAAGTGTGGCACAAACACACTGATTCCTTATCTGCAGAAGTTCTGAGTTCAACAAGAAAGATAAGTAGAGTTATGAATTGTCTAATGCGTGACATTATTTGACCATTTCAGAAACTTTGCCAGTCAACATCTAGTCCTACATGTTTTTTCATCTGCATGTTTATTGGTATTAATTAAATGCTCGCTATTTGTAAATGTTCTTCGGAAATTTTGCAAATGACGAGATCCTATTAGGTGATTGTTGGTTGTCCAGTCAAAGAAAATAGCAGTGGAATTTTAGTCTCTGACTGCATAGCAAACATCGGTATTTGTATAGATTTTTTCGTCAAGTCTACGTCCCATATTTTCATTCACTAATTTACGTAAGTGGGTCACGTGTCTGTACAGCTGTTTTCCTATCACTCTTATCTCATTGTGAAATTTGACGATTTGCTGGTTTTGTGCGTTCTTCTCTGTCTTGTCTATTGTACATGGGATTATACCAAGTTGTTGTTACTTGTCAACATGTCTTTGTTTATTTTATTTCCTTTATATTTGTCGAGTCTTCTCTTCTTCCATCCTTAGCCACCGACCGTCAAGTAATGTGCTGTCGAGTAATGTGCTGTAATTCGACATATCACTTTATTATCATCATCATTGACCTGTGCCATTCTTTTTCACTGTGCTCGTCTCTCATTCTTGGTATGTTCATTCCTTCATAGGGTATAAATTCAGTCAACACCATAATTTATTGCACTTAATTAATTTAGATTAAGAGGAGTTTTGACACTTGGTGATTCGAATTAGAACACAAGATGTCGTCATTATCAGAATTTATTGATATGGGTTTGCGTTTAGGCAAATCTGGAGTTGAGTTAGAAGCGTATGCTGAGAAAAATTATCACGACTATTTGGAACGTATGGAACGGAAGGAGCAACGAGATTTAAAGAAGCAGGAGCTTGATCAAGCAAGGGAATTGGAAGAGAAAAGACTTGCTCAAGTAAGAGGATTAAAGGAACTTGAAGAGAAGAAATTGGTTCAAGAAAAGGAACTTGAAGAGAAGAAATTAGTTCAATTAGAAGCTGCTAGAAGAGAACAAGAAGCATCCAGAGAGTTAGAACGGGAGAAAATGGAACTACGTAAGATGGAACTTCTTCAGTTGGATCAAGCACACAGAAATGCTATAGAACTGCAGTCATTGAAATTACAAGCTGATAAAGAAAAAGAGATTGAGATTGCAAAGATTAATGCCCAACATACTGGTGCTAATCCACAGGGTTCTCAAGGTAATAAATTTAATTGTCCAAAAATTAAATTACCAAATTTTGATGATAAACGTGACTGTATGGACTCGTTTATTATGAGGTTTAAAATGAGGGCTATAGATTTGAAGTACCCAAAAGATAGGTGGCTTATTATCTTTTCAGACTACCTCACAGGGGAAGCAATGCGTTGTTTCATGTCAGTTGATGAAACAAGTAGATCTGATTTTGATATTGTTGCCAACACATTGATGGCAAAATTTCAGCTCACTGAGGAGGGTTTTCGATCCAGATTTCATTCTGCAGTTCCGTTCAAGAATGCTGATTTTGGAGAGTTCATCTCTTCTATTAAATTGTACTTGGGTCGGTGGATAGATTTATCGGGTATCAATAAATCTTTTGATGAATTATTTGACCTAATGCTCAGGGATAAAGTTTTATCTACCTGTGGCGCAGATTTTGTTAGTTTTTTGCAGAAAAGAAAACCTAAATCTATCAATGAGTGTCAAGAATTCACCCGTGTGTTACCGGGGCCCGAAAGGGGAGCAAAGAATAGTAACACTGCAGCCTACCACGCATGTCGTAAAAAGCGACTAAGGAGGGTATGGTCATGGGGATGTTTACCCCATCCCGTAAAAACTTCGCACAGTGGGCTGATCACCTGCTTGCCAACCAATCTGATTACGGAAACAATGATAGATTGTTTGGTCTGTTTTTGTTCCACAAAGACGCCACTAGGCGTGGTGGAAACAGCGATAGATTGATCAATTTGTTGTTGCCCTAAGACGCCACTAGGCGTACTGGCCACATACTGCTTTGCCGGTTGATGGCTAAGGATGGAAGAAGAAGAAGAAGTGTCATGAATTGGGGAGAAACTACATGTCTGCACATCCAAACAAGGAAATTCGTAAGGTTTCCTTTGATAATGCATTACCTGTATGTGTTTCGTACCACGACGGAGGAGTAGGTGACCACCGTTCTCGCCCAAGGAGTGCAGAGGGCAGATATAGGAGTGATTATCGATCTTCCTTTCAAGGACGGTACAATTTTTCTCGTCGTCAGTCACCATCTCACTTCGGTGGGTATAGATATTCTAATTACTCTAACCGAGGTCGTGGACAACACTACGGTAATAGCCGTGATGATATACATCACAGAGACTATAGAAGAAATTCAGTTGAACGCTCCAATGGAAATGGTAGGTGTCATTTAAGTGATGTAAATAATAAGCACGGAAAACAATGCAATCACAAAGCTGATCACAAAAATGATTGTAAACAGGCCAAAAAAAATCAGACCTTGCTAACGTCTGTACCCCACTTTGTGGTCACGATAGTCATGTTGAACAGGCTAATGCATGCATTGTACGCACAAGCAAAGATAACAATTGCACTGAGTGTAATACACTGTATGAGCCAGGTGCTAAAACTAGACTTTTGTGTGGCCATATTTTACCAGCTATGTCTGTCTGCGATTTTATCGGTCGCCTTACATTACACAAAAGGTTTATATCTGACAGACCAGCCACCATTCTTCGTGACACGGGATGTACGATTGTCGGGATACGTAAATCGTTGCTAGATAAATCATCATTTACAGGAAAGTCACTGAAATGCGTTACTTTTGGGGGAAACATTGAATGGTTTCCCATGGCAAAGGCGGAGATCGACACACCTTTTTATTCAGGGATTGTACTCGTGTGTGGCTTGGAGAACCCTGTAAGTGACGTGATCCTTGGTAACATTCCAGGTGTAAAAGACTGTTCACCTGAGGAAATTGCAGAGTGGGTCAGCAAGCATCCATTGATGGCGAATGCGGTCACTACAAGAGCTCAGCATGAAGCGAGCATTTTGACCGATACATCTCCATCTGTCATGGAGGAGACGCCACTGAGAAATGCTCAAAACATTTCTCCAACTATCTTTACACAAAAACAAAATGAGGATGAATCTTTAAAGAAATTATTCACTTTGGCTGAAACAAAACAAATTAAGATCACTAAAAGCTCATCATATTGGTTTGAGTTTCGCAACAAGGATTTGATCAGATGTTTTAAAAAGGGAGATGATCATGTAAAGAAACAGATTGTGGTACCAACAAGTTTTAGACCTTTAGTTTTAAATACAGGTCATGACGTACCAATGGCAGGACACTTAGGTCGTAATCGGACTTTGTTTCGAATTACTACAAATTTTTATTGGCCGGGTATCAACACAGATGTAAGAAGATATTGTAGATCGTGTCATATTTGTCAAAACGTCGCACGCAGGGGTAAGAACCAGACAGCACCCTTGCAAGTCACAGATGTGCCTGTGCGCGCATTTAAGAAACTAGCTATAGATATCATCGGTCCATTGTCTGTAATGTCGGATCGAGGGTTTCAGTATATTTTAACGTGCATCGATTTGTGCACTAGATGGCCTGAGGCCATACCGTTAAAAAACATTAATACCATATCAGTTGCGGAAGCTTTGAACTTGATTTTTACAAGGATAGGTTTTCCTGAGAAAATACTGTCGGATAGAGGGACAGGCTCTCTTAAGTTGATGCTTGGGAAGGTTACTGATGCACACCCTCAGGATTGGGATAAGATTCTCCCATCGGTTCTCTTTGCTTACAGAGAGATCCCTCAGGAGAGTACTGGGTTCTCTCCCTTTGAACTCGTGTATGGCCTGAATCTGGGAGGTCCATTGTATCTATTGAAGGATTTAATCCTTGGTACTTCTCAGGATGACGCAACTCGCAGTAGTTACGAGTTCGTTGTTGATTTACGACAAAGGTTAGTGGATGCATGTCAGATCGCATCACAGAGTATTCAAACGTCAACTCAAAGATCGAGGTTGCTACATAACCAATCTCGTACCCTAAGATCTTTTGTCCCAGGGGATGAAGTCTTACTGCTCTTACCTATTAAGGAAAATAAGTTGTTAATTTCATGACAGGGGCCATACAAAGTGGTGAAAAAGATCACGGATGTTGATTACTCAATTGATATTAAAGGGAAAATTAAACGTATCATCTAAATATGTTGAAATTATACACACCAAGACCATCTGAATTGGTAGATGTCTTGGATGAGGTTCATCGATCCTCATGAGCTGTTGTTCAGTCTGAGGATGCTACATCTGATATTCCGTTGGAATTTACTTTACCTTCTATTTCTGCTCATGAAACGTGGCAGGATGTTTCTATTTCTTCATCACTTTCGCATTCTGAACAAACTCAGATCCGTGATGTTTTACGTTCTTTCTCTGACGTATTTTCAGAACATCCAGGTCATACTGACTTAATATCTCACGAGATTGTGATCACTGATTCTACTCCGATTAAAATCAGATCATGTCCTATTCCGATTCACTACAGAGATAAGGTAGATAAAGAAATCTCAGATATGCTTAGAATGGGTATCATTTCACACTCTTCATCTTCGTATTCTTCTCCAATGGTATTGGTGAAGAAACCAGATGGATCTTTACGCATCTGTATTGATTTTCGGAAACTAAATCAAGTTACAGTCACAGATGCTGAGCCAATTCCAATCTTGGAAGATCTTCTTCCACAGCTGGCTAACGCTACATTCTTTACTAAACTAGATTTGGCAAAAGGATACTGGCAAATTCCGTTGTCTGAAAATTCTAGACATTTAACAGCATTTTCCACACCTAGAGGTTTATTTGAATAAAATTATATGTGTTTCGGGTTGGTGAATGCACCTGCGACATTTGTTTGCATGATGCGCCGTTTAGTTGGCGATAGACCCGATGTGATCACATATATAGATTACATTTGTTTATTCCATAACACATGGGAAGAACATATTGTAGGTTTCATTTCTTTGCTAGAACAGCTAAGAAAACATCATTTGACAGTTAGACCTTCGAAAGTACAGATAGGTTTTCAGGAAATATCTTTCCTGGGTCATAAAATCGGTAATCATCGGCTTTATCCTTCGGATAGTCTGGTGAATAAAATCCTGAACATTCAGATACCGAAAAATAAGAAAGAGGTCCGTAGTCTATTAGGGCTCATTAACTATTATCATAAATTTATTCCAGACTTTTCGTCTATCTCTGGTCCTCTTTCAGATTTGACCCGCAAAGGTGCTCCTCTTAAATTACGTTGGTCAAATACTTGTCAGTTAGCATTGGATAAGATTAAAATACTATTCGCGAATCTTCCTATTTTGATTCTGCCAGATATCAATGAACAATTCTATATTCGCACAGACGCTTCTCAGATGGGAATCGGTGGCAGTTTGATGCAACTTGTCAACGACGTACTCCATCCTTGCTTCTTTGTGAGCCGGAAGTTGTCTGCAGCAGAAAAGAAATATTCGGCGGGAGAAAAAGAGCTCCTTGCTCTTGTGTGGACGATATCAAAACTGTCTCGCTACTTGCTTGGACGAAAATTTTACGTTGAAGTCGATCATCATCCTTTGACGTCAATGAAACCGAAGGCGTTTAAAAACTCACGTATATACAGATGGTTTCTGCTACTGCAACAGTTCTCATTTGAAATCAAACATATATGCGGTGAGGACAATTGGTTAGCGGACTTGTTGTCACGATTTGCAACTCACCAAGACTGATATATTTCACATGGAACTTTAGATCCAGGTATATGGTTCCAGTTTGTTTGGACATCATATTGTGTCTTCTGGACTTGATATTTCGTCTGGATATATGTACTAAAATTTTGTTGCTATTTTGTTGATCAGATTATTCCTGATGACTACTCTTCTTCACAATTTTATGTGTCTTAATGCCTGATACTTCTCAGTAGATTGCTTGTCTGTAAGGTGTATCTGTACGTAAGATTGCTGGAAGTTATACCCTACAGGATCTTGCGCGTTTCCTGAAGTAAACGCTCGGGAGCGTGAGGGGTAATGTTGAGGCCACTTCATGGTGCGATTTTTATCAGGGCAACTTATTATTAGTGCCAGGGTTTTGTCACACCATGTCGTACCTCAACTGAATGCAAGAGATACATGAAAGCGGTCGTTGTGAGATGAGTATCGAGGTATGACGTATGAGGGAGATTGGGATGTGACGTCATAGCGTCAAGATGTGTGTCTAATGGCTTGTGTATCAGCCAGTATATTGAATTGTGTATTCAATAAATATTTCTGAGGAAAAGTGTAAGCTATGTGCTTTAAATGAAAGGCATGAGAATATGCCAGGATTATGATGTATGAATATTAAAGATACCGGGACGCTCAAATCCCCCGATGTTGTTGGAAATATAATTGAACAGTGTTATACCGGGAGGTCTCATTCCCCGAAGTTTATGGAGTGAAAATTATGATGTATGAATATTAAAGATACCGGGACGCTTAAATCCCCCGATGTTGTTGGAAAAAGAATATAAGGAACTTTTAGTTATGCCGGGATGCATAATACCCCGATGTTAAATGGAATTAAGGAACGATATTATAAAAGTATCAACTATGGAAAAATTTGAATGACATTGCGTAAAAAGCGAACCAAGATAGGGTTAGACTGAAAGTTAGAGAGGGAGTATTCATGCCATGTTCATGATTGTGACGTTTTGTGAATTCGTACTTACTGAGTATTAAACTGTTGCCAAATCGTCTAAGTCGAGAGGTTTATTTTATCATTCAAAGTTCATTTAAACAGTTGATAGCCTTATTGAGTACCGTATTTGAAGATTGACAGAAAGGGGTATCCAAGAAGATTGACTTCCAGAATATTTGACAATACAAACCAAATCAAAATAAAAGAACTTCCACATCTTTAGTAAAATGAATGGACCCTAGACAACAAACGAATTCGGGCAATTTCTCCATCTCTTAACAGCGACCAACCACAAGCCACGGCTTTCTAATCACCCGACATCATGCATACGGCAAAGATTCCACCAAGATTGACAGGGCCAGGCCTCGCTAGCAAGCATTTGGATGTGGTATTGCAAGTGTAGCAGAAGGAAACACATGCCTAACATTCATCATATAGTAAAATGTCGTCCAATAAAATCCACACACCCTCTTGTGTGTGTGTGTCGCGCAGTTTTGCAAATGGCGTAATAGCAGCAGAAGGAAAATTAGTGTTAGCGGTATCATGGATTTATATAAATTGCAAACGGATGAAGTGAATAAACTTAATGGAATTTATTGCATTTTATGGAGGAGAAGGCCATGCTGTTATATTCGAAAGGACTAGTTGCAATGTGCTTTAATTTCGGAGATATGCGAGGTAAAGTAGGCCAGCATGTTAGAAGATAGTGTGAAATTGGTCTTTCAAAAATCGATACAATTCGTAGACAAAACGAATTAAGGAAAAACATAGATGTAAAGGAAGCTAAGGATTGCCCCTGTAAAAGGATATATAGATGAAGGTAGTAGATGCCAGGGTTGAGGAGAACAAAAATGTTGTCTGGACCTAACTTAAGACTTGATCGAATCTGCACACAAAAACGCAAGAATAAACAGTTTGGGAAAGGGTGACACTGCTTTCTTCTCCGACTCCGCCGCTCTCGCACTATATAAAGGCCAGCAGCGTAAATTTCAAACTTTACACACGCAGCAGAAAAGAGATAGACGGACGGAGGAAGACGCTTGTGAAGGCTAAAACTTTACCATCTGTTGCCGTGCAGTTCTTCCATCACCAAACCAAGTCTATTCTGTGCTTTACATTGATTCTAGAGGGTATGTAAATTTATGAATAATTGTTTTATTGCGGTTATTTAAATAGAATTGTATCAGGATTCAGGCCAGATGACTGAACTTTATTTGAGTTGTTGATATAAAGGAATTCGATGCTTACCAACGTTTAGCAGAAATGTCAGTTCAATTAAAATTATTATACTGGAATAATGGACTTGGCACTCCAGAATGTAAAAGGCGACGGTAACATCATAATCATGTATAAAAATGCATTATATTTATTCATGTATTATATTAGAACGGCATATGCAGTTGGACACCTGTCTTGTCTTGCTATTCTACTCAGTACTGATCCATGTATCATTCATATACATACAAACATGGGGGGGGGGGGGGGGGGGGGGGGGGGGGGGGGGGGGGGGGGGGGGGGGGGGGGGGGGGGGGGGGGGGGGGGGGGGGGGGGGGGGGGGGGGGGGGGGGGGGGGGGGGGGGGGGGGGGGGGGGGGGGGGGGGGGGGGGGGGGGGGGGGGGGGGGGGGGGGGGGGGGGGGGGGGGGGGGGGGGGGGGGGGGGGGGGGGGGGGGGGGGGGGGGGGGGGGGGGGGGGGGGGGGGGGGGGGGGGGGGGGGGGGGGGGGGGGGGGGGGGGGGGGGGGGGGGGGGGGGGGGGGGGGGGGGGGGGGGGGGGGGGGGGGGGGGGGGGGGGGGGGGGGGGGGGGGGGGGGGGGGGGGGGGGGGGGGGGGGGGGGGGGGGGGGGGGGGGGGGGGGGGGGGGGGGGGGGGGGGGGGGGGGGGGGGGGGGGGGGGGGGGGGGGGGGGGGGGGGGGGGGGGGGGGGGGGGGGGGGGGGGGGGGGGGGGGGGGGGGGGGGGGGGGGGGGGGGGGGGGGGGGGGGGGGGGGGGGGGGGGGGGGGGGGGGGGGGGGGGGGGGGGGGGGGGGGGGGGGGGGGGGGGGGGGGGGGGGGGGGGGGGGGGGGGGGGGGGGGGGGGGGGGGGGGGGGGGGGGGGGGGGGGGGGGGGGGGGGGGGGGGGGGGGGGGGGGGGGGGGGGGGGGGGGGGGGGGGGGGGGGGGGGGGGGGGGGGGGGGGGGGGGGGGGGGGGGGGGGGGGGGGGGGGGGGGGGGGGGGGGGGGGGGGGGGGGGGGGGGGGGGGGGGGGGGGGGGGGGGGGGGGGGGGGGGGGGGGGGGGGGGGGGGGGGGGGGGGGGGGGGGGGGGGGGGGGGGGGGGGGGGGGGGGGGGGGGGGGGGGGGGGGGGGGGGGGGGGGGGGGGGGGGGGGGGGGGGGGGGGGGGGGGGGGGGGGGGGGGGGGGGGGGGGGGGGGGGGGGGGGGGGGGGGGGGGGGGGGGGGGGGGGGGGGGGGGGGGGGGGGGGGGGGGGGGGGGGGGGCTGAACACTATCATTCATGGACACATAGGCTTGTGGGCCCCATAACCAAAGGCTAGCCACTTGTCCCATATTCTCCCCAGGTTGATCTGTGTCATACATCAGTGGTCTAGAATCCTAGATCGATAGTTGCCTTCCTGAACCACAGGAGCCTCAGATATTGCAATCTGGATTTCAGCCTTAGGCCCCATCAGTGCTTGGTTGTCTATAGCAAGACCTTCAAAGGATACTGCTGTGCATACTCATAGAGGACAGTCGGGGGGGGGGGGGGGGGGGGGGGGGGGGGGGGGGGGGGGGGGGGGGGGGGGGGGGGGGGGGGGGGGGGGGGGGGGGGGGGGGGGGGGGGGGGGGGGGGGGGGGGGGGGGGGGGGGGGGGGGGGGGGGGGGGGGGGGGGGGGGGGGGGGGGGGGGGGGGGGGGGGGGGGGGGGGGGGGGGGGGGGGGGGGGGGGGGGGGGGGGGGGGGGGGGGGGGGGGGGGGGGGGGGGGGGGGGGGGGGGGGGGGGGGGGGGGGGGGGGGGGGGGGGGGGGGGGGGGGGGGGGGGGGGGGGGGGGGGGGGGGGGGGGGGGGGGGGGGGGGGGGGGGGGGGGGGGGGGGGGGGGGGGGGGGGGGGGGGGGGGGGGGGGGGGGGGGGGGGGGGGGGGGGGGGGGGGGGGGGGGGGGGGGGGGGGGGGGGGGGGGGGGGGGGGGGGGGGGGGGGGGGGGGGGGGGGGGGGGGGGGGGGGGGGGGGGGGGGGGGGGGGGGGGGGGGGGGGGGGGGGGGGGGGGGGGGGGGGGGGGGGGGGGGGGGGGGGGGGGGGGGGGGGGGGGGGGGGGGGGGGGGGGGGGGGGGGGGGGGGGGGGGGGGGGGGGGGGGGGGGGGGGGGGGGGGGGGGGGGGGGGGGGGGGGGGGGGGGGGGGGGGGGGGGGGGGGGGGGGGGGGGGGGGGGGGGGGGGGGGGGGGGGGGGGGGGGGGGGGGGGGGGGGGGGGGGGGGGGGGGGGGGGGGGGGGGGGGGGGGGGGGGGGGGGGGGGGGGGGGGGGGGGGGGGGGGGGGGGGGGGGGGGGGGGGGGGGGGGGGGGGGGGGGGGGGGGGGGGGGGGGGGGGGGGGGGGGGGGGGGGGGGGGGGGGGGGGGGGGGGGGGGGGGGGGGGGGGGGGGGGGGGGGGGGGGGGGGGGGGGGGGGGGGGGGGGGGGGGGGGGGGGGGGGGGGGGGGGGGGGGGGGGGGGGGGGGGGGGGGGGGGGGGGGGGGGGGGGGGGGGGGGGGGGGGGGGGGGGGAGAACTTTAATATAAGTATTCTTTTTGACCAGATTCCTGCAATCCTTGTGAGAAATCAAACCAAAGCTTATTTACTATAGTGTAGGGATGAGAAGTATTTGGAAGAAAGAATTGAGGCTCTTGAAATGTTGATATATAGAAGAATGGGGCGTATCTCATGGAAAGTGAAGAAAACAAATAAGGAGGTAATAGAAAATCTAGGTATGAAAAGAGAACTAATGAGGGAGATCAAAGTTCGGCAGTTAAAATACTTTGGCCACATAAAAAGACATAACACCTTGCAGAAGACATTAATAGAAGGGAGAGGTGAAGGCAAACGTGCAAGGGGAAGACAGCGCTATAAGTGGGAAGATAACATCAAGAGATGGACAGGAAAGAGTCTATCAGAGTGCACCACGAAGACAAGAGACAGAAGACGTTGGAGATCCATTACAGCCAACCTTCGTTGTGGAGATGGCAGCTGATGATGATTTGGGATGAGAAAACAGTTCTGAAACACTAGCCCAGACAAGAAATACTTAAGTGAGAAAGGAGCATTTAAATGAACATTTTTTGTTATTTGAAGAATCCAGAAAGGACTTGTTATTTAGTATTGAGTGTAACTCAACTATAAAGTAATTTTTAAATTAAATTTTATTCATTCAAATTTTCATCATATTTCATCATCTCCCATTTGCACAAGAAAAAGGATAGATGTACATAAATAAATTGAATCAGTAATTGTAACCAGCTGACTTATTAATTTATATTGTTGATTTTGAAATGTTACTGAATTGTTGTTTATCATAGGTTAGTTACATAGCAAGGTGGCATCTTAGGCTCTTTCTTTAATCGGAATAATATCTGAAGTAGAGACCTTCACAGCCGTGACTATCCTGTGATACCACTGCTCTTCTCTGACACTGGGAGTACATTCTTGTCAGACTGAATTCTTCTTCAGTTCCTTCAGTAACTACTACGGACTACTACACTCATAAAAACCGTTGGCTACAGCAAGGTGGAAGGCGAGTTAGTGAGCGAAGGACGCAGCTATAGAACATAATGTACGAAATTTCACGAACTGGCAATCGGAAATTATAACCTGATGCGCAGACGAAGTTGGTATGTTTTACAATAGTTGTGGCGCGAAAGTGGAAGTTCCCAGAGCCTAGCCTGTTCTATAATTTCACTCCATTGTGGATTATAATTGAATTCCAGTGGATTTTAAATTGTAAATGTGTTCTTAAGGAATTCGCGAAGAGAAGAAATGTCTGCAGAAATCTGAGACTATACACTAAGTGTTTGGCATCTGATTAGAAAGAAACTAGAAAAGCCTACGTCTGGACAGCAGAATTCATAAAGAGAGGACATCGTCATCTTCCTAATTAGCAAGGAAGGAAATCCACCCCCGAAGACTCTTCATGATTTATTATAAAACACTATCTAGTGTAGAGCATTCGCTTTTTAGTGATTCCAGAAAGTGGACTACCTTATGATGCTATGAACGGGTTTTCTCATTGCGTGTCCAATCCAACACCACCGTGTTACGTTAGTAATCTTGACATACCATTTCAATCTTTCAGATCTGCACAGGCAACGAGAGCCGCGGTAGCATAGTGGATAGTGCACTGGCTTCCTAGCTCAGTGGTCTATGGTTCTGTGATAGGGTGAGGCGAGATGGTGATGATGATGTTGTGATATTTGATCACTCTCTTGCACACTCGCAACCGACCCGATTCAACAATAAAACTCTGATTCTTAAGGCAGGGGCTGTATTTATTTCTACAACCCTATCAGTGACATTAAGAGCACACTGAAGCAAACATTAAACAAATAAACCAACAAACCAAACAAACACATAGCCTGTGCTCGATTGCTAATTTGAAGAAGCAAACAAAGCAACGACTAGTTAAAATCATAGTTAAATAATGATACTCTCACCTGCCAAACAGTCCTTCCACGCCACCTAACACCCTCAACTACCACACACGCACACACTCATGCGCGTCGTCCAATGCGACTAGTATGGTGTTGTGCATGAGGCTGGCAATCTCACCGTGTAACATCGGTTGCTACCGAAACCACTACTGCAAGAGCACACACTCAGCTATCACACACACACTCATGCATGTCGTCCAATGAGACTAGTATGGTGTTGTGCATGAGGCTGGCTATCTCACCGTGTAACATCAGTTGCTACCGAAACTACTGCAACAGCATCTGAATGCTTCATGCGGAGGCAAACCACACTGGTGGCCCCATGCTCCCTCAGGAGCGGAAAAGAGAAATATATATCTCCAAGTGAGCCCACGTGCTCTCACAAACCATTCTACACATAACCGTAATTAAATAATAATAAAAAGGACATAAAATAATATTCAACTACATGTACAACAAATACTCTAAATAATAAGAATAAACCACGACCTCGCAATTGATCCGTCTCAATATTCGTCACTGCACTCTGAAGCATGTCGTATATGCCGACTGGTGCGCCTGGCAACAAGCGTGTCGTATATGACCCCTGATGAGATTGGGAACTCATCACATGAAACACATCGTTACCGTTACCGAAACAACCACTGTAATAGCATAAAAATGCTTCTTGTGGGCCTGTAATGGACACCAGCTGCATTGGTGTTTCCATGCTCCGCTAGGAGCAAACAGAGAAACACCTCTGTCTCCAAGTGCCTTACGCACCAAGGAGTGGCCCTAATCTCACCAGAAATCTAAATGACTATTCTCACCTCAAAGTAACCCACCAAAGATAAACAGTAGAATAATCAATAATCGTGACATACACTAAATTACTCTTACATTAAAGAATAAAATATAATTATTCTTGACTTTAACAACACTGGAATTAAATACATCACCTAAAGGAAATTTAACACGAAAACTCTCTCTTCTATTACTGGGGAAAATTATATTAACCTACTTTCGCCCACGTGTCAATTGACACAGTATAAAACTGGCGTCTTCTTTATTTACACGCATGGTGACGCGCCGCCTTTATACACATCGCAAGATGCTTTTCATGAAGACGTGGCTGCCATCTTGATAACAGTTAATATCATCTAAATTCAAGTAATAGATCGCTTCTCTGCCTGGTTTCATGTATGAAATAGTTTCATACTATATTTGCCTTTCTGATGAATGAAATAATCGCTCTTAAACTTTCACATCTATCTATCTATTTATTTCATTAAACATTAGAACAGACACGCTGTGTTCTAATAATAAAACTAGATCACTAAAGCTAATCTGCTCTAAAATCAAACTCACGTGCTCATGGCATCCACAGATTGACTCTGGTGTCTAGCTTCGTTTCTCTCTGGGCGGCTTTTGCAAAATAGGCCCGTTCGACGCCGGCTATCTCTTTATATAGGCGCTAGGCTAATCACTCAACTTTAGTGCGCTGCGCGGATATTGTGCCACTAAATAACACTCGCCTTTATTGCTCTATTAGGCACGAAAACACAAATAAAACCTACCGCTATTAAATATAACACACAACTATCAAATACAACTAATTTTTAGGCTTTATTATGGCCTAGTAATAAATCTTCTACTGAGTCAGACTCTACACATCCCAGCGTGCTGCGCGCACATCGAAAATATATGGGCGATAAATATGCCTTGAACATGAAGGGGGCGTTTTTACGGTCCCATCACATATCTCCCTCCTGATTTTGTTGTCGTTCCGACAACATCACTACCTCTGGCGCTTCAGTCGAGATCTCTCAGATAGTTGGTGCTGCGCAGGACTCTTTCTGAGCGGCGATGCTTTGGCCTGAGCTTCTGGAATAGGTACAACCCGGCTGGGGACCCTCTTGGTCGTCATGTTCCTAGTTGTACGTTGTTGGGCTGGCAGTTGCTGTGGTCTAGACGATTCATCTACATGTGTCGCGTCGCTGCTGGCTTGTGACATCTGCTTGCCAGTGCATGCAGCTGTCGACTTTGAAGGTGGATTGCTCCTGACGTGTTTAACAGTCGTTTTGTGTGGACGGTGGCTTACGTTCCCCACAATCTGCTTTAGATGAGTTTCCTCTTCTGAACCTTGATGTGCGCCCCCTCCTATCTGCTTAGGACGGGTTTCCTCCCCTAGACGACGACCAATTTTCTCGGTTCCCTTAGGGTGACAGTTGTCACGGCCATCTCTTGGTTTACATACTGTAGGCAACCTGGTTGTGGCAGTACGTCTAGGGAAAGAGCTCCTTGAGGGACAGGCGGCTATCAAATGTTTAGTTGACTTGCATTGAAAACATCTCTTCGGAAGAGGGCATTGAGGGCATTTGGCTGCCATGTGGCCTGAGAACTCTCCACAATTGTAGCACCTCAACTTTGAAGGCTTTCTCTGTGCCATGGGACGCCTCCTACTACCTTTATACTCTTGACCGCCAATGCCGCATACATAAATTGCTTCCATGCCCTGGACCGATGGTCTGCTGTCAAATTCCACTCTCTCATTTCTCGCCAGACTCCTGAATCCCTTTCTGAAGATCTTGGTCTGATGTATGAATACATCAATACCTCCATCATCTGGCGTGACAAACCCCCATCCCCTGTGGACACTGTACTACTTGCAAACCCCTTTTCGCCTTGTCGGTGCAACTGCGTTTGTTGGTACTGTCAGCTCACTGCTTTCGTTAACAACAGCCTGACTCTCACATACAAGAACACGCACCCCCTCGTCGTGCTTCGGCTGTTTCCGCGGTTGACCTGGTTCTTTCTTTCTCTGCACCTCCTCTTGTGCTGGCGAACTGGTCTGTGATAGCTGTGCTAGCTGGCATTTTAAGAGAGACACTTCTGCTTTGAGTACCTCCTCTTCATTCTGAGCTTCTGCACTTGCTATCTGGACCAGTGTCTCTGGCTTTTTGACTTCACAGAAAACAGCACATTCCCTAGGCCCCTGACTCACGGCCTGGAAATTCCTGGTCATCTCACTGACTGGTGTTCCTCGCTGTAGGCTTCTTCTACTATCTTGAGTATTTGCTCAGGGCTGGCCTTGGCTCCGCCACATATCCGTAATTCCCTAGAGACCATTGGTGTGACATTATTCCAGATAATGTCTAACTTGTCTTCTGCCCAAAAGGGGCCATCTTCCACGCGGCCTCTACATCTTCCACAAACTCTTGCCAAGTGGGACTTGCCTTTCCATCAAATCGCCTTATCTCTGGCCCCTTCACGTACACTACTTTCACAGGCGCATTGATCGAAGCCATCTTGCTGCAATACCTCACCGCTGGGTGTTTACAATATTTGTTATATTTGTTCGTTTGCTGTTTGCTCGGTGCCACTGTCTGCCTAATCCTGTCGACGACGCCAATTGTGATAGGGTGGGGCGAGATGGTGATGATGATGTTGTGATATTTGATCACTCTCTTGCACACTCGCAACCGACCCGATTCAACAATAAAACTCTGATTCTTAAGGCAAGGGCTGTATTTATTTCTACAACCCTATCAGTGACATTAAGAGCACACTGAAGCAAACATTAAACAAATAAACCAACAAACCAAACACCAAACAAACACCCAGCCTGTGCTCGATTGCTAATCTGAAGAAGCAAACAAAGCAACGACTAGTTAAAATCATAGTTAAATAATGATACTCTCACCTGCCAAACAGTCCTTCCACGCCACCTGACACCCTCAACTATCACACACGCACACACTCATGCGCGTCGTCCAATGCGACTAGTATGGTGTTGTGCATGAGGCTGGCAATCTCACCGTGTAACATCGGTTGCTACCGAAACCACTACTGCAAGAGCACACACTCAGCTATCACACACACACACACTCATGCATGTCGTCCAATGAGACTAGTATGGTGTTGTGCATGAGGCTGGCAGTCTCACCGTGTAACATCGGTTGCTACCGAAACCACTACTGCAAGAGCATCTGAATGCTTCATGCGGAGGCAAACAGCCCTGGTGGCCCCATGCTCCCTGAGGAGCGGAGAAGAGAAATATATATCTCCAGGTGATCCCACGTGCTCTCACAAACCATTCTTCACATTACAATAATTCAATAATAAAAAAATGGACATCAAATAATATTCAACTATATGTACAACAAAAACTCTCAATAATGAGAATAAACCACCACCTCGCAACTGATCTATCTCAATATTCATCCCTGCACTCTGAAGCATGTCGTATATGCCGACTGATGAGATTGAGAACTCATCATATAAAACACATTGTTACAGAAACAAACCACTGCCATAGCATATAAATGCTTCATGCAGGCTTCTGTTGGATTCAGCCGCACTGGTGTCGCCCTGCTCCGCAAGGAGCAAACATGAACGTTTATCTCTCAAGTGTGCTTTACGCACAAAGGAGTGGCATGCGCTCACCAGAAATCTAAATGACTATTCTCACCTCAAAGTAACCCACCAAAGATAAACAGTAGAATAATCAATAATCGTGACATACACTAAATTACTCTTACATTAAAGAATAAAATATAATTATTCTTGACTTTAACAAAACTGGAATTAAATACATCACCTAAAGGAAATTTAACACGACAACTCTCTCTTCTATTACTGGGGAAAATTATATTAACCTACTTTCGCCCACGTGTCAATTGACACAGTATAAAACTGGCGTCTTCTTTATTTACACGCATGGTGACGCGCCGCCTTTATACACATCGCAAGATGCTTTTCATGAAGACGTGGCTGCCATCTTGATAACAGTTAATATCATCTAAATTCAAGTAATAGATCGCTTCTCTGCCTGGTTTCATGTATGAAATAGTTTCATACTATATTTGCCTTTCTGATGAATGAAATAATCGCTCTTAAACTTTCACATCTATCTATCTACTTATTTCATTAAACATTAGAACAGACACACTGATATCTAATAATAAAACTAGATCACTAAAGCTAATCTGCGCTAAAATCAAACTCACGTGCTAAAGGCATCTACAGATTGACTCTGATGTCTAACTTCGTTTCTCTCTGAACGGCTTTTGCAAAATAGGCCCGTTCGACGCCGGCTATCTCTTTATATAGGCGCTAGGCTAATCACTCAACTTTAGTGTGCTGTGCGGATTGACTGTGCCACTAAATAACACTCGCCTTTATTGCTCTATTAGGCAAGAAAATACAAATAACACCTACCGCTATTAAATATAACACACAACTATCAAATATAACTAATTTTTAGGCTTTATTATGGCCTAGTAATAAATCTTCTACTGGGTCAGACTCTTCACTTCCCAGCGTGCTGCGCGCACATCGAAAATATATGGGCGATAAATATACCCCATCACAGTTCGATCCATAGATGAAGTTGGATTTTTTTAGGCCGCAAACGGCTCCTGGGTCGACTCAGCCCCAATTGAGTATCAGAGCAACTCTGGGAAGGTTAAAGCGGCCGGCGTGATGCTGACTACATCACCCCTAGTGTGCCGATGGTCAAGAAAATATGGGCCCAACACCATATTTCCAATATGCCCCAATGGACGTGTAACGTTATCCTTTACCTTTACCTTACAGGCAACCATTGATGAAAGTCCGTATCTTTATGGATATCATTTTTGCCGTTCTCCATGTTTCAGAGCCATACAATAAGACTGACTTGACATTGGAGTTGAAGATTCCTATTTTTGTATTGTATTTGATTTCTTTTGATTTTTATGAAGAATGATGAAGAATAATGCGGTGAGGTGACCGGTCCCCATCCCTCACTACATTTGCCTTCCCTAACCCAAGAGTAGAATCAGATACTCATGTACAGGGGCACATATCTTTCTGTTAGTCGTCCCCACATGGGCACATATATTTCTGTTTGTCGTCCCCACACGGGCACATACCTTTCTGTTTGTCGTCCCCACACGGGCACATATCTTTCTGTTTGTCGTCCCCACACGGGCACATACTGTCGTAGATTTTTGATAGGGAAATTAAGACTTGCGTTGGTCCCTTCTGAATAGGTTAGAATGAGTGATAGCCACAGTGAGATGTGATAATAGAAATAGAGTTCCACGAGTGAGATGGTAGAAATTCATAGAGGCTGTCCCGGAAGTCGAGAATCTCTCTCTCTTTCCGCCTATCTTCTACAACAGATCCAAAGAAGTCAGACAGTCTATAAAAATATATATTAATATATATCTATCGACTCATGTGCCCGCACATACAATTGACGACAGTAAGACACACAGAGTTGGGCATGGGGCCGGTTACCCCATCCTGTAAAAAATTTAAACCACAAAAAACTTCAACAAATATGGACAAGTCAAATGAGGGATTAAAATGGTATGACAAGGTTACCAACGTGGAACTGATGACAAGAACTAGACAAGTGCCAGTGGAACAAGAAATGAGAAGAAGACGATGGCGATGGATAGGACACACACTGAGAAAACCTGTTGATAGCATTACAAGGCAGTCCTTGTTCTGGAACCCCCAGGGCAAGAGAGGCAGAGGAAGACCAAGAAGTACATGGAGAAGAGAGTTGGAAACAGAGGTGAAAATGATGAGGAGAACATGGAAAGAACTTGAGATGATGGCACGTGACAGGAGGACTTGGCATGTGTTTGTTGAAGGCCTATGCTCCTTTGGGAGTGGAGGGTTATGAATGAATGAAAGACACACAGACGTGGGAACACTATAACAATGATTATATAGATATTATGGGAACGAACTGACCACCACACTGAATTAAATGTAGGTATAGTTTAATTATCATAGTAAACTTACATCACAACATATAAAATACATCAAAAGCATACACATTTACTGTCATTTAATGAAACAGATCCCAGCTCTGCAGATTTGTTTGTTGGTTTCATCAAAATGGATCTGGGGAGCGTCTGCTTTATGCGATAGTTATTTCAAACTAAAGTTAGTGTCACTTGACTCACGAGGTAAGAATTAGGCTTAAACGAGCACACAATGTCAGAACACGAGGTTTCCCTTAATTAGGAAGATGACCGGTGGACAACCTCTCTCAGCAAATAATCTTGGGTCACCACACACTTGTCAACAATGTCGGAAAGTTAATGTTTTTGATTTCTGTAATTTTTCTCGCCACAAGGCAGCATGTACATTAGAGTTAGTGTATAAGTATGCACTGGCTCAAAGGCCCAGTATAAGCAGTTATTAGGTATGTCTCTATACAAAACGCCGGCAAAGTTTGGGTTACCCCAGTATTCACTGGATAAAGAAAAACCACATATGAAATATGTTACATATTATGTACTCAATATAACTTACGTTTTTAAAATGCAAGCGTACAGCTTGACTTATCATTTAAAACTTCACGTGCAATAAGTTATATATTTAAAAATCATCAATCCTCATGAATTAGGAATACATACGTATTCCGTCAACACTCATGAAGCATCTAGCATTTATAAGTTAGTTTAGAAACATTATTCTCGTCTGATTGTTTAACAGTTAAATTAAATTCATTAATAGCCGACTGAGTGTAAGCTAAAAATTATAATCTATTCTGTTTTCCACTGTAACTCATCAGCTAGAGAATATAACAGACTTATAAATTATTCACTCTGCACAAAAGAACTCGGGAAATAAAATAAGCGATCTAACACTTTGAACACTTCGAAAAATACTAGATATAATATATATATATAATATTTACCTCAACACAGAACTACTAAGAACTTAAACCACTTCGACCAAACTAAATGCCATCTCTATTAACAGAGATTCTTAGGAATCGAACGAAGGCTTGTTCTAGTCTTGACTGCGAAGTTACTGAGTGAATTAAGTCTCAAACTCTCGTTTAAGATATATGAAACACACACAAAGAATGTGCCCTATTTCCAAAACCACGCAATCTCTCGTCTTTCCTAACACTTACGTAACTTAGACGCATGCCGTAAGTGCCACCGGTGCGTCTTCACACCTACGTTAACAAACTGACCGAGAAGCGTGAGTGTCATGGAAAAACCCAGACTATATGTCTCATTCCCGAGCGCTGCGTGAGTGTCATATCACACTTCACTCCGAGAGAAACGTTAGTGTCAGGTGAAAATGCTAGACGGTATGACACCTAACCGGGAACTAGCCTGACGAAACGCCCGTGACATGAGAAAAGTACAGACGCATGTCTGCTATCTCTGTCTGCCCAGACGAGTATTCACACGTTCTATCGTCCACTGACATCTAATGCAATAGAATGCATTTTAACGCTCTCTCTCTGACACGTTATGTCATAAATGCGTTTACCAGTATGAGAAAGAAAACGGTAAAGTTGAGAATGGGGAAGAAAATATTTCTCGCAAACGAATGGATGCGAAAAATACAGGAAAAAGGTAAAGAGTGATAATAAAATAGAGGATACGGGTGAAAGAAAAAGAAGAGGATATAGGCAATTTACTGATCATAAAACCTATGTGACACATACAAGCATCTGTCTGTTTGTCGTCCCCACACGGGCACATATCTTTCTGTTTGTCGTCCCCACACGAGCACGTATCTGCCTGTTTGTCGTCCCCACACGGGCACATATCTGTCTGTTTGTCGTCCCCACACGGGCACATATCTTTCTGTTTGTCGTCCCCACACGGGCACATATCTGTCTGTTTGTCGTCCCCACACGGGCACATATCTTTCTGTTTGTCGTCCCCACACGGGCACATATCTGTCTGTTTGTCGTCCCCACATGGGCACATATCTGTCTGTTTGTCGTCCCCACACGGGCATATATCTTTCTGTTTGTCGTCCCCACATGGGCACATATCTGTGTTTTTGTCGTCCCCACACGGGCACATATCTGTCTGTTTATCGTCCCCACATGAGCACATATATGTCTGTTTGTCGTCCCACATGGGCACAGATCTGTCTGTTTGTCGTCCCTACATGGCACATATCTGTCTGTTTGTCGTCCCATCATGGGCACATATCTTTCTGTTTCTCGTTCCCACATGGGCACATATCTTTCTGTTTGTCGTCCCCACACGGGCACATATCTTTCTGTTTGTCGTCCCTACATAGGCACATATCTGTCTGTTTGTCGTCCCCACACAGGCACATATCTTTCTGTTTGTCGTCCCCACATAGACACATATCTGTCTGTTTGTCGTCCCCACATAGGCACATATCTGTCTGTTTGTCGTCCCCACACGAGCACATATCTTTCTGTTTGTCGTCCCCACATGGGCACATATCTTTCTGTCCAATTTTCAGTTTGTTGAACAAATGGTATCTGAGTTTGCAATGGCCGGTCCTTAGTCTGAAACTTATCACTTGATCTCATCTTTGTATTATATAGTATGGTTTTGCAGTATCGGAGTCTGGGTGTTCCTTATGCCATTTTTCTTTATAGTTATATCTAATTATTGCTTTTATCTCTTCATAAGTGAAACAGGACACGACAGAAAATAATATTGGTTAATATTATGTTGTATATTGACCAATCTCATGCATCAAGTTATCATTATGTTGTATATTGACCAATCTCATACGTCAAGTTATTCCGGTCTGTATATCTCTATTGTAGGATTTACAAACAATGTACTACAGTATCAATGTGTTGTAAGAATAAAGCAGTTATTTAAAAGCCTCTATTGCGATTTAAAAAGACTCCAATAACGCATTCATGTAAGAAAGAACTAATTCACACCAAGCCTATCTTTCCGATTCCATCTAGTCAAAGACTTTCCGTGTCTCAGTTGTCCTTTTCAATTATGTTTCAAATTCCCTACTCCTTCTGTTCTCAAGTCCTTCTTTATTTTTTAACCACTGAGGATTCCAGAAAAAGTACTGCCTTGTAATACTAATTATCAGAATCATCTCCTTTTTTGTTCCTTATGGAACATGGAGCCACATCTACAGCTGACCCTCTTGCAGGAAGCTTGTACCAAAAAGCATGCCCTGCAATGGTGGTGTGTATCAATTTGTTTTACATTATGACAGGGTTTCTTAACCTGTGGTCTATGGACCCCCAGAAGGCCAATGACTGGATTCTAGGGGGGTCCGTGCACATAACCTAAAATTTAAAATGTAAAATATTTAATTATGCTTTTAGTTACAATTTTTTTCTTCCCTAGAAAGAGTCCATAACATTCACTTGACAATGAAAGGGATCTGTTGCCGTTATTGAACAATAAAAGAGGTCCATAACATCCAATATAACGGGAGTATAACATTCTTGTCAATGGACAATCAAAGGGATATGTAGCCGGTAACGAAGAATCGAAGGGGTCCATATCATTCACTGGACAATCAAAGGGATCCATAACCTTTATTGGACAATAAAAGGGGCCTATGACATTCACTGGACAATCAAAGGGGTCCATGATACAACAGACAGTTAAGAAACCTCGCATTATGAGGTTGCCAGCGTCATGCACAACCTCATATGATCGCCTCGTACGACATGCTACAATGAACAGTAGTTCTATTCTTTCTATGTCTTCTTAGAGGTGTCCGGGAACTAGACGAGGTTTAGTTCGTCATGTCCATCTCCATTCCTCTTCTCCATGTGTTTTCACGTCTTGAAGAAGGCATAAAGACCTAGAGCTGATGGCACATTTGTTAAAGACCTATGCGGAGTTCAAAGGTGAGCGAAGAAGCAGAAGAAGATAAAGCTAGTTGAAACTTCCTGAAAACTCGTCTCCGTCTTCTAGTAATTTAAGAGAGACCTTTTAACTCCAGAAATGGCATTAAGTGGCACCTAATCCTCTCGTCATTCAGCTAGCCTGGCTGTAAGCACGAACCAAATTCCGGTTTTCCTGTTCTATTTTACAAAATCTGGATTTAACTTGATCAGCGAACCCTTGCGTTGACAGAATTGTTGTTGTTTCTGTTTTTGTGCTCTCTTTATGGTTTTTTTCTTTCTCTCTCGTCTTTCTTTCTTTGTTTCTTTCTGTGTTTCTTTGTTTCTATCTGTCTGTCTGCCTGCCTGTCTGTCTGTCTTTCTTCAATTCTTCTAGTCTTGTCGGCTGTATCTTTGTTCCTATTGGTTGCGCAAATTTTAATTGCATTGATGTTTATTCTTCTCGCCTCCAAGGAGACACACAGAATACATGACTACTGTTCCTTTAGGCATGTCGTAAAATGCGACCAATATGAGGAAGGATAGCGAAAGAGAGGCCGACCAAAAACAACTTGGCGGAGAACTGTGGAGGCTGAGATGCAAAGAATGAACCAGAATTGGGGCAATGTACGAAGGATGGCCGCCAACCGAACAAAGTGGAAGAAATTTGTTGCTGCCTTACAAGACGCCACCAGACGGGATGGGCACTGACTGCTTTGAAAGTCTGCGGATAAGGATCAAAGAAGAAGAAGAATTTGCGGTTGTACATGCTACTGCAGCCTCATGTCAAACAAATTGCTACAGAAATAGCATGTGTTTTGAGTGGATTTCTCAAAGAGTGGATTTCTCATCTAGAAGTGGTGGATTTTATGTTCCATAATGCGTTGAAAACGGAGATATATTCGTTCTTTCATTCGCTTGAAATATATTGTCTATATCTGCAATGTTGTTTCTTGTATAAACTTCACTGTCTTTTGTAGTTCATACAGAGGTCCGTATATAATTGCTTCCAGTGTTGTTTCCCTGGGCCTGTGGGTTTGCCTCAATATATCATATTCGGGGCAATCTTGAAGTATGTGCTCCGCAGTCTGGGGTGCCTTTCCACATGTACACATGGCTGAATTGCCAATCTTGAATTTTGTATACATGTGGCTGCGGAGTCGGTTGTGTCCTGTTCTGAGGCGCAGAATGACAATTTGTTCTGATCTGTTCATAGCTTGGTAGTCATCCTGTGTTGGTGTTGGTGGCTTTCTGAGTGATTTGATCACCTTTTTCTTCTGATAGTACGTAACTGGTACATCCGTTTGCTCGTCTGCTGCACCTTCTTTAGCCAGTCGGTCCGCTCTCTCGTTCCCTGGTATTCCACAATGAGACAGTATCCACTGCATGGCGACCCTGCGCTGGTTGCACAGTTCAGAAAGTAGGGCTTGTATACCTGGCAATTTTCTGGACAAGTGCTTGGAGTGCTGATCTTGCATTTCATTCGTTATTTCTTTCCTTCTTTCTTGCTTTCGGTTTTTTTTTTTTTCCTCTTTCTTGACAAAACAACACTAAAATGTCAACAACAGACGTGTTACAGAACATCAGGGACCGAAAGTTATTGAAAATCTTTGTCGCGGTATGTTTTTACAACTGCCGTGACGAGGATGCTCCGCTAGGTGAAGAACATTGTTTACAATGGGTGAACTGTAATTAGGCCTCGTGAAATCAAGTCACCTCGTATCGCGTGATCACGGAGGTACGCTTAAGGCACATCAACGACTAGAAATATCGGCTTCAAAAACTGGCCGGTCGTCCTTTTTTCCTTTTTTTTTTTTTTTTTTTTGTCAATGATATGACGAATTATTGATTACTGTTAACTGGACATCTAATATTATTCTATACAGTAGAATGTTTACAGCGCTAATTTTGTTTTATTGCGTTTGGCAACCAGGGGTCCACCTCTGCCTCTCTTTCCCTGTGGACTCCAGAACAAGGACTGCCCTGCAATGCCATAAACAGGTTTCCTCGACGCGTGTCCCATCCATCGCCAGCATCCTCCCCTCAGCCCTTGGTCCACTGGCACTTGTCTGGTTCTTGTCATCAATTCCACATTTGTGACTTTTGTCATACCATTTCAGTCTTTCTATTCTACGCAATCACCCGTTTATAAAATTCTGTAGCTTTTTAGTTGCGTATTGATTGACTGATAATTTTTGTTTTAGCTGCAGAAAACAGTTCATCAACATTTCATAACAGAAAGGATTTTGTTGTAGCGCATTATCTATTAAGTCTTGTTTAGGTCCCGGGGGTTGTTGATGAGACAAAAAAAGAATATGATTAGTAGAGACTAATATAAGGTTGTGCATAAGTCTGGCAACCTCATCATTTAAAACAATTTGGCACAGAAACCACGGCTGTGTGATCACATGAATATTTTGTTCAGGTTTTCTACAAGCAGACCAGCTGCAGGGGTGGCGCCAGGCTCCATAAGGAGTGGAAAAGAAATTGACAATATGAGAGGAGTACAATGGTAAGCCTAAACTCTCTAGAGGGGTACAATGGTAAGCCTAAACTCTCTAGAGGGGTACAATGGTAAGCCTAAACTCTCTAGAGGGGTACAATGGTAAGCCTAAACTCTCTAGAGGGGTACAATGGTAAGCCTAAACTCTCTAGAGGGGTACAATGGTAAGCCTAAACTCTCTAGAGGAGTACAATGGTAAGCCTAAACTCTCTAGAGGGGTACAATGGTAAGCCTAAACTCTCTAGAGGGGTACAATAGTAAGCCTAAACTCTCTAGAGGGGTACAATGGTAAGCCTAAACTCTCTAGAGGGGTACAATGGTAAGCCTAAACTTTCTAGAGGGGTACAATGGTAAGCCTAAACTCTCTAGAGGGGTACAATGGTAAGCCTAAACTCTCTAGAGGGGTACAACGGTAAGCCTAAACTCTCTAGAGGAGTACAATGATCAGCCTAAACTCTCTAGAGGGGTACGCTAATATTGTAAGTTTGGGAAACACTGCTCTGTGGCATACACAAGCATTTCTATCCGAAGCATGACAAGGAGCAAACAAAGGACCACTACACACAACGATTCGGGTAGTTAGTGTGAGTCTTAGAGGATACAAAGAAAGAAAGAATCAATCAATCAATCCGTCAATCCACACGCCCGTCAATCAATCCGTCCATCCACCCACCCGTCAATCAATCCGTCCATCCACCCACCCGTGCATCCACCCGCCCACCACCCAATCAATCAATCAATCAACCAACCAACCAACCGACCAACCTACCTACCTACCTACCTACCTACCTACCTACCTACCTACCTACCTACCTACCTATCTATCTATCTACCTACCTACCTACCTACCTACCTAACTACCTATCTATCTGCCTGTCTGTCTGTCTGGTTGTTTATCTGTCTGGATGATTAGCTGTCTGGATGTCTGTCTGTCTGTCTGTCTGGCTGGCTGTCTGTCTGGCTGGCTCTCTGGCTGGTTGGCTGGCTCTCTGGCTGGCTGGCAGGCTGGCTGGCTGGCTGGCTGTCTGTCAGGCTATCTTGCTGGCTGTCTATCTGTCTGGATGTCTATCTGTATATCTGTCTGGCTATCTATCTGTCTGGCTGTCTATCTGTCTGGATGTCTATCTGTCTGGCTGTCTATGTGTATGGATGTTTATCTGTATGGCTCGTGAATACTTCAGTGCTCAGTGCTCCATAACGAGTAAACAGAGACATTAATGAATAAATAACACACTGTGTCAGAAAACATAACAAGCAGGTTGTAGATGGGGTTAACAACTTCATCGTTTACAATAAATTGCTAACACAAAAATATCGGACCTACTGCTAAGTGTCAACTACCATCAGCATCATTACTCTTTCTGTCGGTCTGTATGAAGCATGGAACCACCACTGAAGCGTATAATATATGTCGCATGGAGGACTAACTATTACAATAATGTCCTAGTAAAACATTACTTTCTAGTCTCGTTCTTTATCATCATCATCGTTATCATCATCATCGTTATCATCATCGTCATCATCATCGTTATCGTCATCATCATCAACTTCATCGTCGTCATCATCGTTATCATCATCGTCATCATCATCACCACCATCATCGTCGTCATCATCATTGTCGTCATCATTATCGTCGTCGTCATCACCACCACCACCACCACCATCATCATCATCTTCATCATCATCGTTATCATCATCATCGTTATCATCATCGTTATCATCATCGTCATCATCGTCGTCATCATCATCGTCGTCATCATCATCATCGTCGTCATCATCATTGTCGTCATCATCATCGTCGTCGTCATCACCACCACGACCACCATCATCATCGTCATCATCATCGTCGTCATCACCACCACCACCAAAATCATCATCATCTTCATCATCACCGTTATCATTATCATCGTTGTCATCATCATCGTCGTCATCATCATCGTCGTCATCATCATCGTCGTCGTCATCATCATCGTCGTCATCATCATCGTCATCATCATCACCACCATCATCATCGTCGTCATCATCGTCATCATCGTCGTCATCATCATCGTCGTCATCATTACCACCACCACCATCATCATCCTCATCAGTATCATCCTCCTCCTCATCCTCCTCCTCCTCATCATCATCATCACTATCATCAGCTCCTATCTCCACATTGAAGGTCGGCTGTAATGGATCTCCGACGTCTTCTGTCTCTTGTCTTGATGATGCACTCTGACAGATTCGTTGCTGTCCATCTTTTGATGTTATCTTCCCACTTACAGTGACCTTGCATGAATCATAGTTTCTCTAGGAATGTCCTTTACATGATAAGTGGTTGCCAGCCACATACACAAACTCATATTAGTCGCCTCGTATGACGTGCCTGAAGAAGCAGTAATACTAGTCTTTCTTTGTCTTTCTTTGGACAACGAAACACCACAAGAGCGTCGTATACGCTTGAATCGTAAACGTCAGCACAGATGGCGCAGTCGCCAAAGTCAAGAAACACTTCAACGACTGCAACAAGAAACTGCTGCTCGAATGTCGCAAATAAGAGCACGTGAAACTCATGAACAAACTCGAACCAGACGTGCAGTGAATCTGACTGCTCAGCGACAATGCCGAGCTTGAGAGATTGGTGAACTTATCGCAGACCCTACACTGTATCAGCTTAAAATTCCATAAGCTAACAGCGGAAAGGAAGAAAACAAAATTAATAATTTCTCTGGCATTCTCAGTACGTGAATACCTCATAGATTTCTCTCACGCTGCTTCTTCTTCATATTATTAATTTCTTCTTTTTTTAATCAGCCCCTCCTTTATCTTTCCTTCTTGCTGGTGCGGTCGATTTTTCCTTCTCTCAATTTATCCAGCTATTTTTTTCCCTCCTTCTCATAGATAATTTAATATTTGATGGAAACAAATCACAGGTTATTTCGCCTGGTAAAACATGGCGGAAATTAAATATTAGAACGGAAATGTCCGTGATAATTCATATTAAAAACGGGAAGACACCACAAAAAAATGTACGGAATTACACAGAAACCAGCCAATAAAAAGGAACTCAATAAGGAAAAACATATTTTTTATCTGGTTTCTCGTTAGACTATACATGTAATTAATTTAATTTTGCCTTTTTTTCTTTTTACTCTGCTGTATATCTTAATGTTGACTTCAAATGATGAGTGAAGTTTCAGACTAGAAATTAATTTTAATTGAACCCTGTTTTCAGTATCGATAAGTTTTTGTTTCTAGTTTAATTATCCACTATCCAACTTCCTCCTCTTTTAAGTAGCTTTTACTTCTAACATACGGGAGTGAGTCATGGACAATTACGTGGGAAATTTGTGGAGGCCAGAGAGATGTGGTTTCAGCACATGTTAAGAATAACATGACAAAATATATATATATGTGTGTGTATATTTATATATATATTATAGGAAGCTCAGTACAGAGCGATACTTCCTCTTCGTCTTCTTCGTTCACCCTCAGATGTCAACTTGAATAAATTCAAAGAAAGCAGTGGTCAGCCTGAGGCTGTTGATATCTCCGTAGATTTTCTCCAGGAATGAGCGATACAACAGGAGGCATTCTGATCAACAGAAGTAGTCCCCCGTCGATCAAGTGATTCGGTCCTTTAATCTCCTTTACACTCTAAGAATGAGCGGGGTCATTACTTCCAAGTGTCAGCCTACTGTTGTCTTGTGCAGAGAATTGAACCCACTCCACCATGTTTGCAGCTTTCAACTTCACTCCTGTTTTCTGCCAGCTGGGGACAATAACGAAAATAACCCTTATGTTGAAAACAAATTACTGTCCCGAGTTTCATAGCGCGTTGGGGTTGTTCCACAGCCAGCACGAAGCCTTTTCCGCAGTTTCGCTGAGCCTCGTAAGTGCCATTGTTCTTGACTGTCCTTTCAAACCCAACAGTTTCAGTAGATCATACACTGAGGCAGCATCGAGACTTCTTGCGCCTACCTCAACAGCCATGACCCTTGCAGTGAACCCATCGTGTCTCAAGTCCGTGACCAGATCATTATGCTTGAACGAGTGTTGCTCGTCAAATCTGGATTCAAACGGCACATTCAGCTCAATCATTATAATCTGGTGCAAAGATGATGAATGCAGCACCTAATGAGAAACTATAAGTGGGAAGGTAACATCAAGAGATGGACAGGAAAGAGTATATCATAGTGTAAAGTAAAGACAAGAGACAGAAGACGTTGGAGAACCATTGCAGCCGACCTTCCGTGTGAAGATGACAGCTGATGAGGATGAAAAAGAGAAATACGTTATAGGTTTTCTCCTTAAGGTAGCCCTGCCAGATGATGTAGACCAGGTGTTTTCAATGTGGGCCATATGCCCCTTCAGGGGCCATGCTATATGTCTAGGGGGCCACAGTAAGATTGTGAAGTACCTTTTGTCCAGCTTGCAGCGACTATGAGAGAATCCACAGAGGTAAATGAGGCTCAGAAGGGGGGTCCTGAGCAACAAAAGGTTCAGAACCCCTGATGTAGACGATCATGTTTCTACACAAGCTCGTGTCCCTGGTGATGTTTATCAATGTTATCGTTGGCTTCTTTCCGTGTCACGACGGTGAACTGTGCTGTATGATCTGTCCTTGGCGTCTTGCACCTCTTATTCCTTCAGTATTTCCTGTTGTCACATATGTTCCACATTTCCTCATCCCAAAATTGTTATTGGGGTTCAGAATCGTTATTATTACACTCCGGGCAAACCCACAAGTGCTCAGTCTTCCTCGGCAAGTGTAGAATGGTATGAGTGGTGATTGTTCCCGTAGCGCACTGGTTGTATACACGTCAGACTCTTCTTGGTTTGGTTTTGGTTTAAGGACCATCTATATTGCACCCATTCTGTCATACATCCATCCCTGCCAGTCTTACGTTGGATGACAAACTCCAGGAGTCTGAATCGTGTTGAACAAACCAACCGCAGCGCTCGTCAATTGTCCTTTTATTATCTCTTCTGTATCCATATCCACAGTCCCCACTTTTGATGGTTTTCAGGCTAGTGTGACAGCTCTCTCATAACTGCGTACTCCTGCATTCCAGGACAGCCGATACACACCAGTTTCTAAAAAGTAGAGATTTCTATAGATTCTTTTCATTCATGTTGTAGCAATCCGTTTCAAACCTTACGAAATATGAACTGAGAACCTGATACAAAAACTGCCCTGGTTAATGTTGTTTCAGATAGCCACTTCAGGGCTCCATATAATAACGATTCTGAACCCCAATAACAATTTTGGGATGAGGAAATGTGGAACATATGTGACAACAGGAAATACTAAAGGAATAAGAGGTGCAAGACGCCAAGGACAGATCAAACAGCACAGTTCACCGTCGTGACACGGAAAGGAGCCAACGATAACATTGATAAACATCACCAGGGACACGAGCTTGTGTAGAAACATGATCGTCTACATCAGCGGTTCTCAACCTTTTGTTGCTCAGGACCCCCCTTCTGAGCCTCATTTACCTCTGTGGATTCCCTCATAGTCGCTGCGAGCTGGAAAGAAGGTACTTCACAATCTTACTGTAGCCCTCTAGAAATATAGCATGGCCCCTGAAGGGACATATGGCCCAATTGAGAACCCCTGGTCTACATCATCTGGCAGGGCTACCTTAAGGAGAAAACCTATAACATATTTCTTTTTTTCATCCTCATCAGCTGTCATCTTCACGCGGAAGGTCGGCTGCAATGGTTCTCCAACGTCTTCTGTCTCTTGTCTTAACGGTACACTATGATATACTCTTTCCTGTCCATCTCTTGATGTTACCTTCCCACTTATAGCTTCTCATTATTTTCATGCGTGCTTAAATAGTTATTTACTTTATTTGCTATCCACTCGTGTCGCTTTTGCAGGTCCTGTTTCCCTGAAGAAGACATTAGTACCTGGTTTGTTGGCAATTGTATCCAGTGATCAACGAAATGCTTTTTATTTGCTTGTGTTATATATGATTGTTGCTGTCGCTGCAGTATTTTGTAAGTCATACACCATATAATACCATTATTCACAATAATCTCCCTTCTTCGCTCCTAATGTGGCATTAAGCCACAAAAACAGTTAGCATCTTTGCAGGAAACATGTACCACAGCATTTATATGGCAATCGTTGAGATGGTTTTTGTAACTATTTGTTTTTCATGATGAGGTTGCCAGTCCCTTGTACAATATCATGTTCGTTGTATCTTACGACATGCCTGAAGGAGGAATAGTCCTATTCTATCCTTGACTCATGAGAAGCCCTAATGAAACTATAGGCGTGCAATAATACTTAACTATAGATTCAACTTGTGTATGCCAGGTACCTGATAATTAAGGTGGATGTCTTTTAGTGAAGGAGAATCCAAATGTTATATGTAATTAATTATGGTGGATGTTTTTATGGTGAAGAAGGTGAGTGTGCTTTGGGACAGTCACTCACAGTAGCGCACACACCAAGTCATGGAATGGTGTAACGTCTGATGATATTTTAACCATGGTTTATTACAATTATAACATCACGTAGATCTAGACGAATACAGTTACATCGAAACATGAATCTTCATAATGCAGTTAATATACCATACGGCCCTTACACATCCTGGCCTACAAAATCTCTACTCCTCACATCAGTGCACAAAGACTGCGTCTACGGCAGTTATATAATAATCATGGCCTACAAAATCTCTACTCCACATCAGTGCACAAAGACTGCATCTACGGCAGTTATATAATAATCATGGCCTACAAAATCTCTACTCCACATCAGTGCACAAAGACTGCATCTACGGCAGTTATATAATAATCATGGCCTACAAAATCTCTACTCCACATCAGTGCACAAATACTGCATCTACGGCAGTTATATAATCATCAAGGCCTACAAAATCTCTATACTTCACATCAGTGCACAAATACTGCATCTACGGCAGATATATAATAATCAAGGCCTACAAAATCTCTATACTTTACATCAGTGCACAAATACTGCATCTACGGCAGATATATAATAATCAAGGCCTACAAAATCTCTATACTTCACATCAGTGCACAAATACTGCATCTACGGCAGATATATAATAATCAAGGCCTACAAAATCTCTATACTTCACATCAGTGCACAAATACTGCATCTACGGCAGATATATAATAATCAAGGCCTACAAAATCTCTATACTTCACATCAGTGCACAAATACTGCATCTACGGCAGATATATAATAATCAAGGCCTACAAAATCTCTATACTTCACATCAGTGCACAAATACTGCATCTACGGCAGATATATAATAATCAAGGCCTACAAAATCTCTATACTTCACATCAGTGCACAAATACTGCATCTACGGCAGATATATAATAATCAAGGCCTACAAAATCTCTATAGCCCTGCGCAGGCATACATTATCCAAAAAAAACCTTAGGGCTGACCACCTCAGTCAAAAACCCTGCATAGACTGAACCCACGGGAACACACCCCGTTCACACAGTCACGAGAATCTACTGTTCTCTTAACACTGCTCTCAAAAATCCCTGCGGACACTAGCCGCGAGAGCTATTCACACATCACTCAAAAACAGTTCAGAAACAGTACATTATGACCAGAGTTCACCTGCTATCTGACATACTGTCTTCCACGAAACTAAGAGGAGATATCTTTAAACAAATCCATACCAATCTGTAAGCAAGTACTCTAACCCAAAATTAACTCTACTCAACACGTATTTCCCAAGATCATTTCCCTTTCATCACATCTGCACTTATCAGTTTGCCACACTCCCAGGGGAAAAAAAATGATTATATCATTTTTTTTTTTTTTGTTGAAAATTAACTCCCAAAAATTTAACGGTCAATGAAGTTATATCAGATACCTCTTAAATTAATTCCCAAAAATTTTTTAAAAAATTAATGAAGTTCTATCAATTACCTACAAAAAATATACCTATGACAAGAGAACATAGCACATCTACAAAAATATCATCAATAAATGTAAGATAACGACTAAATCATCCAACATAATCATTCAAGCATACCAAAATAAAAATTAATCTAATACAAAACCCAAATTAAGTATACATAGTACAAACTAAACAGAAAATAAATTATCATACGAGAAAAGACAAAATATGAAATGGGAATATGATAAGAATCAAATAGAATCATAAGATGACAATGAAGACAACAATTCCATACATGTAAAACAAATAGAACTATAAGAACCAATTACATTATCTAAAGTCATATAATTAACTTAACACTACAAAGAATGAAAGTATAAATAGCGTAACACGAAAAAAGTATACTAGAAGTATGAATGACATCAAAGATGAAACACGGAAGCATAAACAAAATATCAGACAATACTGAAAAGACAACAGAAAAGATGTAAAGAAATGACGAATAGTCAACAAAGAGAGATGACAGTAAAGATGCAAATGTAAAGAAAGTTGGTAACAACACCTAACAATAACTATCCAAATATAACAACGTATTGTAAAATACAAAAATGCTAAAGTATATTTATATACTAACACAAAAAAGAAAGCTTATGACAAGCACAGCATAATAAGTAATTTAACTAAATTATAAACTTATACATAACTAAAAATAAATTACATCAAATATCACCCAAACAAAAAATTATTAACGATAACACAAGTTCCGCATTGACGCATAGTCAAGCGCTAACAACCAAAAAATACATCCAAACATCACAACATTTTCAAAGAATTAATGTCACTACATAATATGTAGTACTGGCCACCACTGATAATTAAGGTGGATGTCTTTTAGTGAAGGAGAATCCAAATGTTATATGTAATTAATTATGGTGGATGTTTTTATGGTGAAGAAGGTGAGTGTGCTTTGGGACAGTCACTCACAGTAGCGCACACACCAAGTCATGGAATGGTGTAACGTCTGATGATATTTTAACCATGGTTTATTACAATTATAACATCACGTAGATCTAGACGAATACAGTTACATCGAAACATGAATCTTCATAATGCAGTTAATATACCATACGGCCCTTACACATCCTGGCCTACAAAATCTCTACTCCTCACATCAGTGCACAAAGACTGCGTCTACGGCAGTTATATAATAATCATGGCCTACAAAATCTCTACTCCACATCAGTGCACAAAGACTGCATCTACGGCAGTTATATAATAATCATGGCCTACAAAATCTCTACTCCACATCAGTGCACAAAGACTGCATCTACGGCAGTTATATAATAATCATGGCCTACAAAATCTCTACTCCACATCAGTGCACAAATACTGCATCTACGGCAGTTATATAATCATCAAGGCCTACAAAATCTCTATACTTCACATCAGTGCACAAATACTGCATCTACGGCAGATATATAATAATCAAGGCCTACAAAATCTCTATACTTCACATCAGTGCACAAATACTGCATCTACGGCAGATATATAATAATCAAGGCCTACAAAATCTCTATACTTCACATCAGTGCACAAATACTGCATCTACGGCAGATATATAATAATCAAGGCCTACAAAATCTCTATACTTCACATCAGTGCACAAATACTGCATCTACGGCAGATATATAATCATCAAGGCCTACAAAATCTCTATACTTCACATCAGTGCACAAATACTGCATCTACGGCAGATATATAATGAGAATCTACTGTTCTCTTAACACTGCTCTCAAAAATCCCTGCGGACACTAGCCGCGAGAGCTATTCACACATCTCTTAAAACCAGTACAGAAACAGTTCATTATGACCAGAGTTCACCTGCTATCTGACATACTGTCTTCCACGAAACCAAGAGGAGATATCTTTAAACAAATCCATACCAATCTGTAAGCAAGTACTCTAACCCAAAATTAACTCTACTCAACACGTATTTCCCAAGATCATTTCCCTTTCATCACATCTGCACTTATCAGGTACCATTAAAACGTTCCACGAGCCCATTTCCGGCCGGATGGTAGGGACTTGTGTGGATATGTTTGGCCCTCAAGATCTTAAAGATCTCCTCCATTAACAGGCTACGGAATTGGGATCCATTGTCCGTCAAAACTTGTTGAGGGAATCCCAACCGTGTAAAGATTTGCACGAGGGCTTCTGCGACATGCTTGGAATCTGTGCATGTTAGCGGTAAAGCTTCGGCCCACATTGTGCAAGTGTCGACTAAAGTCAGGATGAACCTGTGCTTTCTTTTGGTCCTTTCCAGGGGTCCAATGATGTCGACAGCAACCCGTTCAAATGGAGTACCCACTATTGGCATTTGCCCCATAGGTACTGGGGGTGTCAAGTGCTTTGGTGCTACCCGTTGGCACTGGGCGCAGGATTTCACGTACTGATAATGTCAGAGTTCATTCCTGGCCACCAATAGGGGTTTTTTATTCGCTGAATAGTGGCGTTTTGTCCCATATGTCTGCTAAAGGGAAGAGAGTGCCCCATTTCTAAGATCTGGCTTCTGTACTGCGTCGGTACTAGGAGCTGGTTATTCCCCGTGTCCGGGTTGCCCGTTCTACGATACAATACGCCATCCTTAGAAAAGATGTCTCCGTTGTGTCTGGGGTCCTTAGCCATGGGCAGTTTTTTTAAAGCAGAGCTCCAGAGTAGGGTCCTTTTGTTGCGCCTCCTTCAGTTCGTTCGGCAACAAATTTGGCGCAGGCTCCCTCTCCTATTTGGCTTGCCCTCTTGTGGTTACCGCTGCCACAATCGGCTCCTTTGGTCTCCCAATAAACACATATCTACATCCCAGGATAACTGGGTAGATAGGATCATCCATAATGGCCGCTTTAATAACACTGTAGTGGATTTTGATGGTATTGTATGGTGGTGTTATCACCTAGTGTGATGCGTGAGGTCAGCTGTGAAGGCTCCTGAGATAATTGTAACTGTGAATATACAGAAGGCCCTTTCGTGCTACCACTTTATGACCTCACACATATCTTTTTTTTACTAATGAATGTGGCTACGTTAAAATCTAGGGTACTGAATGCAATGTGTTGTATGGACATATACACACACCCACAGATATTAATTAAGTCTAATACTATCAATAAAATTTATAACACAATGAACTAAATTCAGCTGGTTAAATTTAGAATAGAAAATCTTTTTTTAAATTTATTTGTTCTTAACCAAGGTTTTATTTTGGCCAGAACTTATGCAAAGATTTTGAAATTTATGAATGAATGGCATGAATAAATGGCATGTTAAATGAAAGATGTTTACATATGCAATCTTCAAGATTAATTATAGTATTACTGTTCGTAATGTTAATTTTCCTGGGAAAACTATGAATGGATGTGCTGTTGGGGTGGCTTCATCCCTCCCTGTTTATGCCTCGTGCTTGAGCAATACACAGATGTTCTGTCGAAATGTACCCTGCACGGGTCCTCACTTCAATTATTAATCAGCATTTGACACCACCTTAGTGTCAAGATCGAACTCACAGCTCAGATTATGAATAAAGAACACAGAAATGCTAGCAAAACTCAGCTGAGCTGCTGGCTATAGTATGGCGTCCCTGAACTTATTTCAATTTATTTCATTTGGAAATCACCACACTTGAAATTTACTGTGTCTATCACTGGACAACTATTGAGGAATGGCAAAAAAAGCTCGTCTGAGCGCGGATAATATGATTGTCTGTGGCCAATCAATGCCTTGGTTTTTTTTTAAATTCAAATTTCCTACACTAAAGTCATTTCAGTCATGCTTCAGTCAAGTATGGATTTTTATCTGTTAGTCTGTCCGTCTCTACTTGCGTTTTCACAAAAACGTACTTGATTTTTGAACCAACCTTTCTCTCCCCTCCAAAATTTTGTCGATAAAAGTTATTTTTAGACACAGCTTCCACCAATATCCCTTCTCTTCCATGCTAAGTAGATTTGAACACCTGCGTCTCAAGGTCGCGATTTTTGTGCAAATAGCGACCACTTTTGATTCAATGCAGCCTTTCGCTGTTGTGAACAACACTGTCTTTTGTCATTATTTTCATTATTATCTATCCGTCTGTAAAATTAAAAACATATTATTTCACTGCTCAGAATGGGCCATCCGGCCAGCTAATTTTTATATTCCTAACATTAATATTAAGAAAAGTTACTTTTTAAATTTTGTAATATTTCAAGCATCTGCGTTTAGCCGCTGAATTCAAATCAAAGGCTTGGTATCGCAAAAGCGTCCGTTTCCGTACCTCGTGTCAATTTGGGGACGTGAATTTTTTCCTCCGTTTCCCCACCTCCCCCCCCCCCCCCCCCCCCCCCCCCCCCCCCCCCCCCCCCCCCCCCCCCCCCCCCCGTCCCCCCCCCCCCCCCCCAAAGTGCGTCTCCTTAGCCTTGCTAGTCTCACGCAATTTTTTTCAGTCATATTTTTTTTTTCCTTTTGATCCGCCGTTCTCATCCCTCCAAATGGTAACCGTTTTGATTTCCCGTCTAACAAGTCAGTTTTTATGGAGGGTGATGACCCGCGGTCAGGGCGATCATGTACTATCAGCAGCTTACGCGTTATGTTTTTATCCCTACATTTTATCCTTTGGAGATATTTTTACGTTGTATCACTTGTTAATTTTATGACAACATCGCAGTTCACAGCAGCTCTCATTTCATAGTAATACAGCAAAAATATCCATCAAAAGGACTGCATACATCGCAGTTCACAGCAGCTCTCATTTCATAGTAATACAGCAAAAATATCCATCAAAAGGACTGCATACATCGCAGTTCACAGCAGCTCTCGACACAGTATTATAACAGTAAATCCATGCAATAACTATTCATCAAACGGTTGCACACAGCAACTCTGCGCACAATATATCTATTCCAAATCACAGGGGAAAATCCATCATAGGAAATATGAATCATAATAATCATG